>CAHIKZ030004213.1:1627500-1660000 GCA_903632075.3 Acanthosepion pharaonis
ATTAACAAATTCGAGGCAGTTGCGGTTTTCTCTCTAGGTACAGACTATGTCTGAATTTGTTTAGTCCGGGAAGTGGTGTTTCAATGTGATATGGCCGTAAGACTCTTCGCAATAGACTATTTTCTTGATAGATTTCATAATTATTCTTGATACATTTTTTTTCCAGATTTATTTTATGAAATTTAAATCGTGCATTTTCAGTTTCTTATTTTGTTCTTTCTGATATTTTTCGCTTTTTTTCATTTTCCATTTTCTTTGGATTTTCACATTTTCGACATTTTTTTCAATTATTGTTACTTTCCGTTATTCGATGATTATTTTCTTCTTTTTTTTTACCTGTAATACCTTTTATATTTGCTTTTATCGATTTTCTAAACAATTCTTTTATTTTTCTATTTCCAACCAGTATTTCCTTTATTTATTTATTTTTTGCCAAATAATAAAATAAGAACAAATGTATTCATAACACATCGAAGGTGTAGACTCGTTTTAAATTGGCGCGCCTTCGCGTTACCATTTTAAATCTACAAATGCATAGCGCGGCAGAACACCTTCCACATATACCTCTCAGAAATATCCCCCACTGAATGGTAAGACAATAGCTACATGAAGACATTATTGCACTAATGGCTTTCCATTATGCGGGAGGTATTTTTGCCTCACCCTGTATTATGAATACCTCTCGTACCACAGTTTAAAAATTCATTTCGTATTGCACATTGTAAGTGTAATGTTCTCAATATAACAAATAAACTAAGCTTAGATAAAGATTATAAATGGACCGGCTTATCTCAGGAAGCCAATAAAGTTATAAGACAACAGCTTTCTAAGCAAAATTTTTTAACCTTCAATAGTTTGAGACAAATCAGTAGTACTGGAACTCCCAGGAAAAAAAGTGAGGTAATTACACTTCCAATGTGGATTACAGGATGAATTTTCTAATTGTGATACGAGTATTGTCGATAATAGAGTGTGCGGCAAAAATCTCTCCCACATATAATATGTTTCTATATTTCAAAATAAGAACAACAAAATTGTAATATAAGCTCTGGTAAAAAAAAAAAAAAAAAATACTGAGAAGTTTAGAAGTCTCAAAATTTCATACACATGGATAAAAGAGTTGGTTGAATCCAAGAGTTTTGAGTTCAATTCCTAGCTACAGCTGAGATTTCCAAACACTAGGAGAGTTGAGTTAAATGGAGATAATCAATACTGAGACATCCGGAAGAATCTTGGTACGTGGAACTAGAACAATCTCCCAGTTGGAAAAAATAAAGGGTTCAGTTCGAAATTCTAATCACCTGAAGAAAACCGGAACGTACAAAGGCCGAAACGTCGTGGATATGGCAATGAAAATGAGGATAACATTTCGAACAATGTCAATAATTACTTCTACATATAGTTTCCAGAAATGGTACGTGACTGTGGCTTTGAATTGTTTAATCACTCTCACTATTCTCTATTGGGATCTATCTAACTAACATTTGTTCCCGAACTTGGAACCAATATCGAAAGTGATGACGTTATCATATCTGCTGTTGATGAATTTTTATACGAACAGGATGAAAGCTTCTTGACCAATAGAGATCCCAGCACTGCAATAACAATGTAAGAAGTGTGGGACTACTTTGAAAAATAAACCTCATTTGGTTACATTCCATCTTGGCTACCCTCTGAACTTTTCAGCCAATCCTCGTCGCAACCTGAATTTTTACTACCAAATAAAGTGTAGAAATATCGTAATAGCTGAAGGTATAATTTGCATTAGATATAATGCAGAAAGTAAGTTATTTTTTGTTGCCTAAGAAATTTTTGAGGATCGCTAATTTTATACACTGAGTAGAACCTTTACACGCTTCTTCCTAGTTTTAAAAAGTAATACATCTAATCCTCTTCCATTCTGAGGTGGGATCATATAGGATTTCTGATCAAAAGACATACATTATGATATTAAGTGGTATTAAGAAAATGAAAGAGAATAGAACATAGAGGTGTGAAAAAGTAAAGTCAGAAATCCAGAATCCTACAAAAAAGGATGAAAAAGATGAAAAATGAAAATACACACTTTCACAATAGTTAACACACAAACATTTATTCCGAGCTTAGCGTGTTGTTCGCGGGCGGAACTGAAGTGAGTGTTTTTCGACTGCTTTTTATAGTCTTTTAAACACACACTGTCAGAGAGTTCATGTATATAAAATAACCCGCTCCCACTATCAACATCACCTTGTTCAACAGTGGTAATAGGATGATGAAAGTTTTTTCATACAATAGAATGTCTATAACTTGAATTCCATCCGCTTCTACTAATATTCAAACACAAAAAACACACATACAGTCAAACATGAAAAATTAACAGTTGATATAATTTTCTTAAATTGCAATTAAATTATACATATATAAGCTAGTATGTGATTAGCTATATATATATATATATGCGTGTGTGTGTGTGTGTGTCTGTGTTTGTGTGTGCGTGAGAGAGAAATATAGTTTTAAGGTGTGATATATTTATGGAATAAAGCGATCAATATCATCGATACAGCGTATGTAAGTATAAAAGAGAACATTGAAGTCATCTCTCAGAGGCGACAGGCTGTTTCATGCTAGTCTGGTCTCAAGGATTGTGTCTAGCATAAGACAGCTCTGAGTGTTGAATTTATGTTCACTTTATTTTATATATATATATATATATATATATATATATATATATATATATATATATATATATATAGAGAGAGAGAGAGAGAGAGAGACAGACAGACAGACAGACAGACAGACAGACAGACAGATTTACCATGGTTTCACCTAAGCGGATCGTCAGGGAAAGTTGGTTTTCCTTGACGATCCGCTTAGGTGAAACCATGGCTTTGGCTTTCTAGGTTTTGACTAGGTCTGCTCTACCTTTTGTATTGAGCACTTTTTTAGTTAGTTGATTACTCGTATCGGATTTTTTTTTTGGGCTTTGGACCTGTAATATTACGATTATTTTCGACAGACCTTCATGTTCATAGCTCTTTTCTTTTTAAAACCTTTTTTTCCTTGAAATAATCGAACATTAGTAAAACAAGAAACCGAAGGTTTTCGGTGACGTGTAGATTACATATATATATATATATATATATATATATATATATATATATATATTAGTCTTATACAGACAGACTGTATCGTTGTATCACAGCTCATCACTGTGGCTAAAATCCAGGATCGAAATCTGTTGGCAGATTTGGCACCAGTCGGATATTTTACCTCTGAGCAATCAGCGGTCGGTATAGAGGAAGGCATATTTTTACGTACCCATTCTACGAATAAACACGCCTATCACCGAGAAGGCTCAATTTATTGAAGAGCGTTGCAGTATTAGCAGTAGTCATTGTTTACAAATTCGCGCTTTCTCTCAATAGTGCTCGACAGGATTTAAATTTTCCGGGGGTGTATACATTGTCATCCACAGACAGAACTATTTCAGGGAGAGTGAGAGAGAGAAAGAGAATATAGAAACAATATAAATAGAAACAATGTGGAGATATGCATCAACAGTGTTCATATATATACAAAAGATGTCCTCTAAATTGACCACACTTTTCTCATATATATTACAATTTGTAAGTAGATTATAGAGACATGCCCTAGAACGTGGATATATACGCAATTTCGTAGATAACTACTTAGAAACATATAGACGTATGCGTGTGAGTGATCGCGCCCACAATAATATTAAATAGATTTTGAGTAATAATGTGTTTAATTATGTTAGATACCTATGGCTTAACACTGCAGATAAGAACCAGGATTGAATCTGCTACACGCTAAAATTTTAGCTCGGGGGCAACATCTTCAAGAATTTTTGTGATATTATAAGCTTTTTAAATTATAATCTTCCGTACTATATATTTATCCAATAAAATGAAAATTTATACAAATGTAATAAATATTCAAATCTATAAGAAGATGTGGGAATATGGTGAATAGACAACTACATGAACCCAATCATGTTTTTCACCTTTCGCATGAAAATTCAATCTCCATTAATGTAAAATCAGTTAGAACTCTCTGAGTTTGATTTGCTACGCAAATAAAGTGATGTTATAAATCATCTTAAATAAGATGATAATCAAAAAAAAAAAAATTATTTAAAATCTCTGAAGAACTATTTGGATTTGGGCGTGGAAGAATCACCACAGAACAGATATATAATCTCTAAGTTCTATACAAAAAATAAACTCAGCACAATCAAATCTCTAACTTCGTAAATATAAGAGATCCTTTGACAAGGCGTGATCCAACGAAGGGAGAGCAGAAATTAATAAGTATAATGTGGGTAACATGTTGGTCCACACTGTCTAGCAGTTGGTTATTAAGTCAAACGTTATAGTTGTCTTCCAGGGCTCCATAAGAAAGTATTTCCACGCATCACACGGTGTACGCCAATGCTATTTTCTGTCCCCGACATCTGTCATGAACGAATAAGGAATAACATTTTTGACGAACACCAGGACACGGTTTCGACTGAAGATTGCAGAATCACAAACATCCGATTAAAGCAAAAAATAATACACGTGACCAACTAGGGGAAAAGTCCTTTAAACCAAATATATTCCTGTGGTTGAAAACTTAAAGTAGTGAGATAAAATATTTTCGCTCAATTTTTAGAGATATGCCCAGAATAAAAATAAATCATGAACAGCACGATTGGAAACTATCGCAAAAGTGAAAACCATCTTCAACGATAAGAACATTTACCTAAAATCAAAGAGAAGACTGTTGTAAATATGACCTTCTCAATGTATCTGTAGGCCTTTGAAGAGCGGGTATGAATTACTGCAAATAAATCCAGATATTAGAGATGAGATACTATAGAATCTTTCAAGTCATCTCGTACACCGTATAGAAATTGGTAAAACTGACACCACCAAATAAGAATTACCGCTGTTAATCGACTTATAACCACCGTAATGAATAGAAAATTGAAGTGGATCTGTGATGTCATAAGAACAAACACTATTTCCATTACCATCTTTTCAAATAACCACGTTAGAAAATAGACGAAGAAGTAATCAGAGAAACAAATGTGCTGATCATGTCACTGGGTGAACAGGATGATATTTCACAAAAACGCAGATATTGACACACAACAGAGATATAGGTTGGGAGATGGTCTTTATTTACATGTGGACAATTGTCCCCATCTCTGTTGTTGCCAACACAAATTTCGGCCATTGTTTATCGCGACTTTCATAAAATGCTTGTCAATTCGCGCAACCGTCGATGTACTTCTAATGTAACACTTTATTTAATCTAGAGGATAATTTGTTCGCTTTCCGCTGTCCATGTCCAATGCTATCTCGTCTAGTTTGGATTTAGTACTGATTAGTTTTTGATCGCGCCGTTTTCACTGAGTCAAAGGAAGTGAACTCATAATTACTATGTAACCAAATGCAAACGCTTTCATCCACTAGGACATTTTGGAGTGTAGTACTTGGAGCCTTAAACCTATGCTACCTCATGATTCTCTGAAGTATACTCGGATCAACAATCGCCTCATAGTGGCTGACCGGCACAAATAGAAAAATCGTGTGATAACGAAAATCTAGATGAAGACAAAAGTCCGTCTGCAAATAATGTAAGTAATGATAACTCCCCATCCCAGAAATTCAGATGGAGATGATTCTGTAATAAATAAGTATTCGTAAAAATCAATGAAAGAAAGGAAAGTGAATTCAGGAATAGAGGATCGGAGAATAGAGAGCTGAAGAATTGAGTACAAGATTTAATAACCGCGAAATGGAAAGAAGAGGAAAGGAAGAAAGAAAATTGATAAAATGAAAGAAATAAAGATAGAATGAAAAAAAAAAGACAGTGACGAGATCTAGAAAGAAAAAAAGGAAGAAAGAAAAACTGGGCAATTAGAAAGTATGAAAGAATAGGGAGGTAGAAAGAAAGAAACAAAAAATCAAAGAAACAAGTAACAAAAAGTGTGAAGCTAGAAAAAAATGAAAAAAAGAAAAAATGAGAACTAGAAAGAAAGACAAATTGGCAAACTAGAAATAATGAAAAAATAAGGAGGTAGAAAGAAAGAAAGAAAGAAAGAAAGAAAGAAAGAAAGAAAGAAAGAAAGCAAAAACAGGGGAACTAAATAATAAAAAAAAAATAAGGACGTAGAAAGAAAGAAAGAAAGAAAGAAGAAAAAGAAAGAAAGAAAGAAAGAAAGAAAGGAAAATTGGGGGAACTGCAAAGGATGAAAGAATAAGGAGAAAGAAAGAAAGAAAGAAAGAAAGAAAGAAAGAAAGAAAAGAAAGAAAGAAAAAGCAAAATTGGGGAACTATAAACAAGGAAAAATAAGAACGTAGAAAGAAAGAAAGAAAGAAAGAAAGAAAGAAAGAAAGAAAGAAAGAAAGAAAGAAAGGAAAATTGGGGAACTGCAAAGGATGAAAGAATAAGGAGGTAGAAAGAAAGAAAGAAAGAAAGAAAGAAAGAAAGAAAGAAAGAAAGAAAGAAAGCAAAATTGGGGAACTATAAATAAGGAAAAAATAAGAACGTAGAAAGAAAGAAAGAAAGAAAGAAAGAAAGAAAGAAAGAAAGAAAGGAAAATTGGGGAACTGCAAAGGATGAAAGAATAAGGAGGTAAAAAGAAAGAAAGAAAGAAAGAAAGAAAGAAAGAAAGAAAGAAAGAAAGAAAGGAAAATTGGGGAACTATAAATAAGGAAAAAAATAAGGACGTAGAAAGAAAGAAAGAAAGAAAGAAAGAAAGAAAGAAAGAAAGAAAGAAAGAAAGGAAAATTGGGGAACTATAAATAAGGAAAAAATACGGACGTAGAAAGAAAGAAAGAAAGAAAGAAAGAAAGGAAGGAAAATTGGGGAACTGCAAAGGATGAAAGAATAAGGAGGTAGAAAGAAAAAAAGAAACAAACAAACAAACAGAGGGGAGATAGAAAGAATGAAAAAGAGAAAAAGATGAAAGAAAAGATGGAAAAAGTAAAACCAATTATAATTTTGTCTAATGGCCTCAATAGCAATGTATAGTATCGTTTAATCGATGACGACTCTATGCAATTTGTCACCGTGGAGAAACAATTGTAAAGTACACGTAAACTGATTTCAAACAATCAACTGACGTGATTTGATTTTCATGTACTGACTACAATTCTTTCCTTCTATTTCTTTTTTATTTTATTCCGTTGCTCGCGATATCTAACCAAACGATTATTTTTCTTTAACATCCACTATTCCTCACGCTCTCCATTTACATCCTTTCATCCTTACCCACTCCTTGAACATCTATTCTCCTTGACCCTCTCATTTAACATTCATTCCTCCTCAATCTCTCCTGTAAAATTGGTCCTTCTCTCAATCTTTCCTTCAACATTTTTTCTTCCTCACACTCTCCTTTAACATCTATTCTTCCTTACCCTTTCTTTTATCATCGATTCTTTTTCCCCTCTCCCCTTTGACAGCCATCATTCCACACGCTCTCCTTTAAAATCCATTCTCCCTCACACTCTCCTTTAATGTCTGTTCTTTCTCAAACTCTCCTTTTACTGTTTTTCTTGCTCATACTCTCCTTTAACATCGGTTCTTTCTCACCATCTCCTTTAACACCCATTATTCCTTACCCTCTTTTTAACATTCATTATTTCTCACCCTCCCCTTTCTTCCTCACAAACTGATTTAAAATCCATTCTCGCTCACCTCCTCCTTTAACATCAATTCTTCTTCACCCTCTCTTTTCCAATCCAATATTCCTCACTCTCTCCGTTAACATCATTATTCTTCACCCTCTCTTTCATATCAGTTCTTATTCATCTTCTTCTTTAGAAAATTATCCCTCACTCTCTACTTTAAAAAACATTCTTTCTTAAATTCTCTTTCTACATCTATTCTTCTTCGTCATCTATTTTAACATCCATTCTTGATGACCCGCTCTTTTAACATCCATTCTTGCTCACCCTATGTCCGCTCGTTTTCACCTTCTCCATTGGCATCCATTATTCCTCATCCTCTCCATTAACATCCATTTATACTCACACTCTCCTTTAATATCCATTCTTCTTCACCCTCTCACTCACCATCCATTCTTGCTCATCTTCTTCATTAACATCTAGTTCTCTCCCCTCTCCTTTAACATCTATTATTTCTCAAACTCTCCTTTTTCATCTATTCATCACCACACTCTCCTTTAACATCCATTCTCCTTCACCCTCTCCATTAAGATCTATTCTTGTCCAGCCTCTCTTTTAACATCCGTAATACTTTCCCCCTCTATGAATATCCGTTCTTTTTCACACTTTCCTTTAACATTCATTTTTCACTACCTATCGTTTAAAATCTGTTTTTCTTCACCCTCTCCTTCACATCGATCTTGATCTGATCCTTTTCCTTCACTAGATTTCCAGAGAAATTATACTTCACAAGTCACTTCTCCGTCTTTCCCCAGTATCATCATCATCGTCAAAAGCAGCAGCATTAACTTGTCCGGTTGAGTTTTTTTTAAAGTTTTCTTACTGGAAATCCTATCAATATTCATCATTGGCGGCCGCAATCTTGAATGTCGTGGTGATTCTGTAAGCATAGCTAATATGTAGCACTATGCCTATAATATGGGGCACCCAGAGAGGATCGAACTCACTATTGTTACCGTAATTGAATATCTATAACCTTGCAAAACATTACTCCACGTCGAAGTGTCCAAAATTATTTTCTATACGTAGCTTACATGTAGCACAAGCCCGTAAGTGTGAAGCATCCATTATGGATCAAACTCACTATTCAGTCGTAATTTTATAGCGAGAGAAGATTGTTAACCATTACACTACTTCGTATTGCACCATACGATAGAAATGTGACATCGAGATATAAATGTAATCTTGGTATAGCGAAAGAGTCCCTTTAAAATTAATGGAAATATTAAGGAAAAATCTGCAAGAAACAAACAATCAAACAAACAAAAAAGAACGCGGAAATCATATGTAATACCAGTCCTCGTATATGGCCTGAATTGTGGTGAGAGAGAAAAAAGGTTTGTTAGGTAAGGGGATTGATAGAGAACAGGGTTGATAGAGAAGAGGCTAGGTAGGGAATTGGCTTGTTAGAGAAATAACTTGCTAGAAATGTCTCCTCAGAGAAAAGTGGCTTGATAGAGAAGGGGCTTGTTTGAGAATAGGCTTAATGGAGAAAAGGCTTAATGGAGAAAAGTCAATGAAGAAAAGGCTTGATGGAGAAAAGGCTTGATGGTGAAAAGGCTTGATGGAGAAAAGGCTTGATGGTGAAAAGGCTTGATGGAGAAAAGGCTTAATGAAGAAAAGGCTTAATGAAGAAAAGTTTTAATGAAGAAAAGGCTTGATGGAGAAAAGGCTTAATGGTGAAAATGCTTGATGGAGAAAAGGCTTCATGGTGAAAAGGCTTGATGGAGAAAAGGCTTAATGAAGAAAAGGCTTGATGGAGAAAAGGCTTAACGGTGAAAAGGCTTAATGAAGAAAAGGCTTGGTGGAGAAAGGCTTAATGAAGAAAAGGCTTGATGGAGAAAAGGCTTGAGGTAAAAGTATCGTCGTTCTACAGAATAATGTTGAGAATACCATGGATGGAGAATGTTACCAACGAGAAGGTCTATGGGAGATCGAAAGGAAAAAAAAATGGAAGCAGAAAGAGAGAGGATATAAAAAAGAGAAAATATGGTTTGAGAAATTTAATGCTCACGGGATACATTGAAGTCAAGAAGGAATATTGTAGATTGTTTGTTTTCTTTGGCGACTTATCAAACTGTGGGTTATTTAATGCCGAATTCAAATAATATTTACGCATTTATTTAAGATATTAATTATTTTAGTGATACAAGACTTACTAATTAACCCATAGCTGGGGAAAAAGATGGATTCATACCTGTTTCATGGGTATTTGCTCGTTACGTGTTGAACAAATACAAATTATTCCGGAAAAAATCCACATTGGCTTAAACCATTAATCGATACACGATGTAGCCTACCACTTTCAATTTTCCCGTTTTCACAGAGAAGTTCATACCCGTGCTGGGATATAAACATCCTAAAAACTGGGTCATCGTATTACCGTAGTAATGTTAATGTTCTTAATTCTCCGACAACCAAATTTATGTATACTTTTTTAAAGCTCGAACAAGCCAAACCTATGTCTATTTTTATGCTTTTTTTTTACAGTGGTGTTCACCCTGTACAATTCTAAAGGGGTAGAGTGTTACAGGGTAAGAGATACAATTCATACTGTTTTTAGAAAGATGGCGTTTAACCCAAGAATTGAACAGGTTTAAGATTGTATTGACCGGGGAAGCATCTTCTACGGAGTCGATTCCACGGTCCGTGGGAAGGAGCTGCCCCAGTGGAACTTACATGTCACCAATGGATTATAATGTGAATAATAGTGGTTCGCAAAATATTCTTGGTATGGTGGGTTTTTACCGTGAATATTATAAATGTTGGAACTAAGGAATGTAGTTCCGTTAAGTAATTTCCGGGGAAATACCGATAGAGAAAGGTTTGTAGTGTTGAAAATAATCAACGATGCCGAGAAGATTTTGAACTCTGTTGAGAGTGGAAAGTGAAGACTGGCAACTTCTGTCCGTGCCTGACATCACTGCTCCATTAATCTGTAAAGCATTGAGTTTAAGTCACAATAGGCGTCCATGACACGAGGCCCCTCCGAGGGAACATGCGTTCATCACGATTTGTGCAAATTAAAGCCGTCATCTACATTTGATTCACGTTCAAACAAAATCTATCTTAAAGTTTCTATTCATTGTTTACTCAACAGAATTCGCCATTAAATAACATGGAAAATTGACTCACCACAAAATAAACGAAACCTTACAAAACCTAGCAAGGTTCTTGATCTAATTCAATATAGAGTAAAAAGATAATTTCTTCATCATCTATGTGTCTTGTCCTTTGAAGAGATGTGCGATCATTACTATCCAAAATTTCCTATACTTTTTAGCTCTTAATAAGGAATATTTTTTCACAATCGCTCCCAGTCCCCAATTGTGTCATCCATTTACAGCTTGTTAGGTTTCTCAATATATCCTGTGAGTGTTAAACTCTCCAATCCCACTTGCCTAATTATGTCTTCTATGTCATTCAACTTGCTGGATATATGTGTAAACGTCTTTCGTATTTTTATTTTGTTTAAACATTCTCGTTACCCACATGTTAAGTCGATGCTATTCTCAGCATCCTTTCATAGAACTCTTATTCTGTTGTCTCTAGTCTCTAATTCATCTTTGAGAAGATTTTCCAATATTCTCTATTATAACGGGACACTGGTATTACGTAACAGTTATGGACACTTTGGTTCTTAGGTAATTGTCCTGTTTCTTAATACTTTGTTTCTTAATACTTTGCATTTGGACGACATCTTTCGCATTTCCAATGAATATTCTACAATCATCTTAAGTTTATAATTAATTACAAAACAATTGTTGTGACAACGAAGTTCGACTCATTGGAAGAGCAAAAGATGCCGTTCAAAAGCTTAGCAAAGTATTAAGAAACAGGATAAGACGAAAGGAGGTAGTAATCAGTTCAATAGCTGAAAGAAAATCTTCCATTGCCCGAAAAAAAGATTGCAATAATGTGTAATATTAACTCAATACAAAACTTGCATAAGTTGTAACTTTGAAAACGTAATGACTACTACATTGTAGCCAGATATTGTTGTTACATTAGATCCTCACATATCGCCCTACAGGTCAGAATGAGCTGACATTGATTCTTGGAATTAAAAAGCTATCGTTGCTAACATAAAGTATATATATATATATATATATATATATATATATATATATATATATATATATATATATATATATATATATTATTATATACATTTAATATAGTATTATATAAATGCAATATAATATTATGTACATTTAATATAGACTTATGCACATTTAATATAGTATTGTTTACATTTAATATAGTATTGTATATATTTAATATAGTATTATATACATTTAATATAGTATTATATAAATGCAATATAGTATTATACTTTTTTAATATAGTATTATATGCATTTAATATAGTATTATATGCATTTAATATAGTATTATATGCATTTAATATAGTATTATATAAATGCAATATAGTATTATATACATTTAATTTAGTATTATATACATTTAATATAGTAATAAATGTAATATATTATTTATAAATTTCAGAAAAATTATACAAATTTCAAATGTTCGGAAAATTAAATACTGACTTGGTTTTGAGTTTTTGACATTTTAAGTCATCTTATTATCACTAAACATACAACATCAGATACGTATCTGACAATAGATAGGCAAACTGGAAAATAAGAACATAGGACTGGGTATTAATGACATGAATAAAGAAAGTATGGTTGTAAGCGAAAGAAATAGCCGAAGATAGCTATAAATTGGGATGTTAGTACAAAGTAGGTGAAGGAATTTATCTGAGTAGCATTATAAAAGACTACAGAAAATAAATATTGATGCCTCGGAGAAATTATGCAAGTACCGAGAGATGGTAAATTATCGTTAGAATAAAATAAGAATGCCGAAACACCAAGGAATATTTAATCATCTGTATGGTAGTGAATAATGGACTTCAGGAACGGTGGAAAGATCTCATTCTCCCCCATCCAAATCAATGATATCTCATTCCAATATATATCGGAGCCCCACTCTACATCTCCATTTTCATAAGGTCTTATTCATATAAAATACAAAGTTTATTGTAACCTAATTGTGTACAGTAATAGATCATATGCAATATTCGTAAACAATTCAACTAGAGAAACTGAAAATGAATAAAATATATCTAAATATAAATGATGGTCATGTCACAATAGATCATTCCATCTTAAATAAATCAATGGTTTGTGGCTATTTTAACATCAACTTGGGATTTTTGTCTCATGAAAAACTTGAATAATTACAACATATTTAACTTTATGGATAAAACAATAGTGAATTGTTATCGTGCTTTTTGCGAGACATAGCTAAACAAATTCACGGATTTGGATCCCAAAAAATGAAAAGATCCCTGACTGATATCACAATTCGCCAAAAAAATCCATCCTTTAATAATCAGTTATGCTTAGTTTAAATTGTAATGTATATAAATGTAAGTAGAAAAAAATCAAATGTTTATAAAATACCGAGGCTTACAAAGCAGTGCCTTGAACCCCCAATCAGGCTATGGGTCGGAGAGTGGTACACACCGGGCCTGCACGATTTCGTCACAAATAAAGAAGAGACGTAGTTATAACGTGGTCTGTTAAAATACCATTGACAGAACCTATGAATAAAAGCCACTACGATGCAAGTGGTTACTGAGAGTGAAAGAGACAGAATGACACTAGGAAGGTCTTTGAACGAAAATAAGCAAGAAATTTGATTATTTCCTTGGGAGGCTCTTGCAGTAATGCAAAATATTGTCAAGTAGTTGCCGTTCAAGACAGTTTTAATTACGCGGTTTTATAAGAATTGTCTAGGAAACATGAGAAAAGAGGATGTAGAGAATTTAACACTTAGAAAACATGATGGATCTCCACGAATCTAAATGGCTATTCCCTGACAGCTGGTCTCTTATCTGACATAATTTCTAACAGTCCAATGGTGTAAAAAGAGGCTTCTTAATTTCAATACAACAAGCGGAACTGGCTCTGAATTTTGCTTACTTTGTTTTTCTATCGGGACTCAAGCACACCCCAGACGTAAAGAGTGCCTCATGCATTCGATTAATCGCTAAACACTCTGGGAAAAAGACCAGTTCCTAATCATGTTCTAGAAAGTACCCGATCCATCTGTCATACTTTCGCTTCAGAAGAGTCATATTATTTATTATTTTAAATGGATTATTGCTGGAGTTGCGCAATACTCATTTTTCCAATTTCTACTTAAGTTCAAATGAGTTTACAAGTTAATTGAAGCGGATGAATTGTTTGCGCAAGCTCATCGCTACTCTGTTGATATCTGCATGGAAAGTGTTCTGACGAGCTACATTCCACCTTTTCAGACATTTATATCTAAAGGGCGAACCATCGTATTTCCTTAGAAAGAATTAAGTTCTAGTTAGTCAGCATCTTAAAAGTAGGTTGGGTGAACCTGATACCCAAGAGAATTTCCGACCACAATCATAAACTCTTGAAACAAATTGTTAATTCTTATCTATCCTACATATCCTCATCTACAATAAGTACGTACATACAAATCAACTCCATTCAATAAGCGTCTACTTTGAGTGGCTCTCGAGTCTTCTGTTGTGTAAAAATAGCGTGGAAATAACATAATGAAGTAAAGAGAATCATTGAGTAATATATTTAATTTGTGGGCAGTGATTGCTGAGCAGGGTCAAAGTAGGTAAAAAAACTAAGTCGACCAATCAAAGATTGGAAGCTATGGAGAGATATAGCCGCCATCATAGTAAAAGAACTACGAATATAAATCGCATCATTTTAACCAACCGAATTATAAATAAAATTGATTCAGACACAACGTCAGCAAAATTCTATAAAAAATTAAAACCATTAACAGATTTTTGATTCAAACGTATGAGAATTAAAAAAAAATCGAAAGCAATTTGCTAAGAAAAATTTATTCAGAGATATCATTACCGGATATGTTGTTTGTAGGCTGCAGTCTCTCTCGAAATGCCAAATTCATATGAATGATTTTGGCATTTTCGCTTTGAAATTTAGGAAGGATGTGAATAAAAAATTTTGAAAACACTTGTCTGTCGAGCATCGTTATAAATTTCAGACATTCGTTAGAAAAACTGTTTCACCAATTCAAACATCAACCGGCAAGAATATCATTTAATATTAATACAAAAAAAAAACGAATAAGTAGCAGAGCCCCAAGGATTTTCCAGTACAAACAGATCGATATTTTAGAGATAACTCAGCAGACATCGGTAGATACTATAACAGCGTAATAGCAATGATTTTCCGTCGCATCCCGCTCTAGTATATTTAATAACATGAAAATATAGAACGACTTCAGCAAATAGGTTTTTGAAGGCTTTAACTGATGAATACGCTTCTATTTAGTTAACTATTTCATGTTATTTTTGTAAGCCTATAATAACCAAAATCCTTGTTAGTGTTTTAATATATGAAATTAAATTAAGATACGTGTTTTCATGGGAAATACCATAAGTTTTGTCCTCTGTTTATTCACACACCAGAAGTTTTGACTTCTGTTTATTCCGCCTATCTGCGGATTGAGAAATCGCTTGTAATTAAAATACAGATAAAAATAGGAATGAGAGTTTGATGCTTTCATAAATTAAATAAGAACGTTTGAATAGAAAATATCAAATTTGCCTCGCATTGGAAGGGATAAGCTTTTTATTCGTATTGGTTCTATCGAATTATATGGGTGCTTCCGAATATCACTGGTGATATACTTCTCATGAAATATACATGATATATAATATTCTTAGCATAAAAATAACAGAAATAATTTACAATAAAATATTAATTCACCCCTTAATAAAAACAATTTATATTTACTAAAATTCATACGAAATTCTCCCAGATCGAGGCCCTTCCATTACAATTCGATTGAGTTGACATTTTCGATCGCCCTAAATGTGTACGAATCGAGTGCGCTATTTCTAAAAGGGAGGGGTTGTTAAGATCGCTCTCACCCCGAGAAACAAACCAAACATTTTTTCTTCTTTTTTAAATTGTAAAAATTCCTTGTCAGTACCGCACTTTTGAAATGGAAATAATTCCCAGATTTTTAGTAATTTTTCTATTCTGAGGGTTGCGATATAAGGTAAACAAATTTTGATTTAAAATTTATAATTTCATGAGCATGCCAAAAATTTAATAAAAATTAAACAAACTATGATTTAAAATCTAAAATTTCTTGGAATGAATTAATATTTGCGGTAAGTAACTTTACGTGATTTGGGGTGAATTAACAGAATAGATACAATGAGAGAATTACTTGTTGATATTAAAACTGTAGTCGCTGCTGTGTACTACAAAGCCTAGTTTCACTATGTGTTTCTTTTGTAACCTCTGAATGAAGTAAATCTTACGGACTTTGATTTGCTATACTCACACCCGAATTGTCTTGAAACCAGTGTTGTCCACTCTTGTCAACCGAAGCTTGAGTGCCAAACCTGTTCTGCTATTAGCCTTGATATGGGAAGAAACGACAGTTCATAAACTCCTAAGGGTATTAATGTAATTGCAACGGCCTCTGCTTAAATTAGAACTCGATAGGCATGTGGACGGAACGTTCTATGTCCATCAAACATGGCTTCAAATCTCACTATAGTTAATTTCATAGGAAATGTCCTTCTAATTTTATCGGACTTAGAAAGCGATAACAGGGTGCCGCATCCTTGATAGACGCCTGAAAACTATGATGTGAATTAACCCAAGATTTTTGATGGGATTTGTAGAAAACGAAATTTTTCGTTGATGCTTATGCTAGCATGATGGCACAAATCAATCATGGCTGATGGCTTAGGCGTACTGGCCTTGCTCAAATTGTTGATCACGCCAGATGACGGGCCCTCATCCAAGAAACAGTAATTAATGTCCGATCAGTATAATAGAAGCCACGTTATTATTGGGTCTCTTTCAGTGTCGAACAAATAGAAATGTGCTTGAGTAGGCCATTCCTAAAAAAGAATATATATATATGTGTGTGTGTGTGTGTGTGTGTGTGTGTGTGTGTGTGTGTGTGTGTGTCCGAGAAAGTTTCATAGAAAAATGTTTTAAAGTAATTGTCGGGCTTTGTATAGAATACAGGTACGATTCTATCGGAGGACGAAGATTTTCGAAGAAAATTTCTCGGACATTCAGGTCGGTAAATGTTTAATACAACAGAGCATTTACTTAAACATTTTATAAACAGAGCATTTACTTAAATATTTGTATGTATAAAAGAATGTATAATCATAAAATGTCTTAAAATTATTGTTGGACTTTGTCCATTTTGTAATGTGTGACAGATATATATATATATATATATATATATATATATGTGTGTGTGTGTGTGTGTGTGTGTGTGTGTGTGTGTGTGTGTGTGTGTGTGTGTAATTACAGACAACTGACAACCTACTGGGATTAAACTTTTCATTTAGTTTTTATTTGGAACTCGTATAATATATAAAAATCTACACATTCAGTTAAAAATAAAAAAGAAAACATCCACGATAATGGCAAATAGAATAGCCGAATGCGCCCAAATATATAGAACAATATGGCAGATTTACATACAGAAAAGAAAACAGTTATACGAATACTAGAAAAATTAATAAAATGTTTAATAGCTGTATCTTGTCAGTCGTCTTTATTAAACTTGTGTAAAAGAGGTAAAAGATTTTCAAGGTGTGAGTTATTTCTTTAATATTTCACTCTGGGGAAACAACCTGATCGCTTGCACAATCTCCGTGATCGTGTGTCCAGCAAGTCGTCTAACCAGATTTTATGCTCACTTCGATTAACACTAACCAAGGTCTCTTCATCATAGTTGCAGTATAAACCAAAAATCTACATTGAAGAAATATGTAAGTGTCTGAGCATATATGTACAACTAGGATTACGTAGCCATCTTAACTGACAAGTCTATTTAGAATCGTATAACCAGCTATAACTTCTATCCTAGAAATTATGCGGTTAGGTGTATGCATTAATGTTTACACTCATACGCGTCCATACGTCTTTAATTATCTATTCGTGTAATGAGAAATAAAGAACATTTACCATTAATTTACAAGATGGTCTTGCAAATAATTATGGAATTAGATTGCTTCGAGCTGTGAATCTTCAGCATTTTCTAATGAGGCCGTACTTAAAGAATTATGACTTTCTCTAATTTTTCGAGACCCGGGTTTGTTTGCCTGGGTTTGTGACTTTATTAATTGATATTGCCGCCGGGGTAGACAACAGATCGTCTCAGACCTCCCGGTTGTTGCATTATGTCCTGCTTTCGTAATTTGTTGTCAAAAAGATATCATAATTTCAGCTATTTACACACATTCATGTGATTAATACGTAAACAATATATATAAATATATATATATATATATATATATATATATATATATATATATATATATATATATATATATATAAATAAAATATATATATATATATATATATATATATGTGTGTGTTCATATATATATATATATATATATATATATATATATATATATATATATATATATGGGTTATATTAATAAGTTCTTGAGAGTTACATCCGTAGAAATTATTGAATATGTTCTCTCTTTTTTGTTTGACTGGGAACATTTTATAAACAGTGTTAATAAACAACACAGAATTGAAAAAGTTGACAACGACTGATTTCATATCAGGATTCTGCTTGTATTTCCGTTTGTTAACACGTCCGTTACGCCTTGTCATTCCAACAAATAAATTTGGGAAGAATAATATATCGGTTATGTATAAAAGAAAACATCGATGATCATATACATAATAAAGAACCAAAAGAAAGACGGAACGAAAAAAAAAAAGAAAAGAAAAAAAGGAAACTAGAGGTGGCAATAAGGCTGTCATGCATTTATCATCTGCTTCCGTGAAATAGAATGCCTCATCTGTTTTTAATCGATTCATTTTACTTCTTAAAATAAGGATCTGCATTCATACTTACAATTGTTATTCCAACACATTGTTAAATTTGTTATGCTAAAGTTTTTTAAGCGAATCTCAACTGTTATTTAACAGTAAATTGCAAAGAGCGTGGTCTCCTATGTGCCATGTACCTTCACGACATTTCTGATCATGGCTCTACAGATATTCCAGTCACTTTTCCACCGTCGTAAGATTACTTATGCCATTTCTATAAATACTTTTGTGGTAATTGTTCGGATGTACTCTTCGTTGTGGTACATAGTTTTTGAATTTAAGCGCAGCGCTAGACTGGTGTGACGGTTACACACCTGGCCCAGGGTCGGATCCTTTGGTTACGGCGCCAACGGTGACGTCGCTCCTCCTGGTCGCTCCTCCTGGGTCCAAGCGTGCCGCTCCAACCCCTTGGTCAGATGATCACCAGCCTCGCCTTTCCCGACTCGCTTCCAATACCTGGTCACTAAAGCAACTGTACCGATCTCCGGTCTGTCTACCCACGCTGTGTTTAGATCTTAGACAGACGGGACCAGCAGGGATTGGGGCCGATACAAGTTGAGTCCGACGGGGTTGGCAAAACACAAATAAAAGAGAAAATAAACCCACGAGACAAAAAGATTGCTGATGAAAAAAATGGGTAACAACCCTTTATATCTTAATGTCCGTTACATAAAAAACAAATTGTTCTCATTCCCAACCCGCTCTGTGGACTATGGCACCAAGCTTCTATCACACAACCCAAAGATTTCGAATTGCCTACACTTTAGAATTGTGTATGTCGGAGTGTGGTTTGGTTCGACACTGGGGCTAATTTCTATCGATCATTCTGGTTGATTCTTCTCTTCGACTTGAGTTGTATTTTTCTTCTTCGTCGACTTAGGCTGGAAGTTCTCTTGTCTTCGACTTGGGCTGGAAGTTCTCTTGTCTTCGACTCAGCTGCAACTCTCTGTCGTCCGAGGTGATCTTCTCGCTGCCGTCCGGGGCTGAACTCTGCCGTAATCCGCCACAACTCTTGGCGTCCTTCGAGCAATCTCCTCTTCGTCTGCTTGGGCTGGAAGTTCTCTTGTCTTCGACTTGGGTGGAAGGATTTCTTGTCTGAGGATTCTCTTGCCCGCAAAGGGGCGAGTGAATCGGGCCCGATGCCCGCGTTCAGGCTCTTTCCTGCCCGCGGTCCAGCTGCAACTCCACTCCAACTGATTTCTGTCGACTGGGGTCCTGCTTTTATCGACGCCGCAACAAACTGGGGTGGGTCTGTCGGCGTCAGGGTTTTTCTCGATAATTCCAAAGTCGCATTATTTTTTGATTTCTCATTATCGCTATTGTTTTCGCCCCTACTTCCTCACAGTGCCTTTTTGGGAGGTGCACACCCATCTCTCTTAGTCTCTCGTATGTCAGGTGACCGTTTTTCGACCTATGGTTCCTGATCGGGCATTTCTTTCTCTTCTTTTCTGCAGATCACGTGACCGTTTCCGACCAATTGTTATTGATCGAGCATCCTTTCTCCTCCTTTCGGGCGTGGTTACATCGTTCTTGTTTTAAAAACCAAAATCCAATTTTTGCCTTTTCTGCACGTACGAAAATGACAATCTTGGCTCTCTCTCACCTGGGCTCTGTCAACCAGCCCGCCGCTAATTAGTTGTGACTTCAGGAAAGAATATTGTCGCCATCTGTGATCTGAGACAATCGTTTTTTTTACCTCTTGTTTTTGTCAGACCTGGCAGTCAGAAAATCTTAATTTATCTGAATTGAAAACATCTTTCACTCGTCAATGTGGGGTTCTAATTTTTAACAGGTCAGAATCTGTATACCGTTCCACCGGTCACTCCCCTCAACTAAAAAAAGCACTTTTTCTCTGATTAAGATTTCGTTTTCATTGTTCCCAAAATTTCCCTTTATCCAAATTGATAAGGTGTCTTTCTACGCAAAAAAGTAGGCTAGATGCTTTGACCGATATCTGGTTTTCATCAAGCGGCCCGTTTTGATATCATGTCTTTTCCTTTTCTTCTTTTTTATTATTTCTAATTCTATTCTTCCAATTGTCTTTAAAAAATTCGGTCAACATGCTAGCTAAGATATCTTTCTGACTCGTGTTTTTGTTAATGACCGCATTTTTTTGTATTTCTCGACCTCTCTTTCCCCTTCCTTCTTCTTCCCTTAGGATCGTCCAAGTACAATCTTAGTGAATTATTTTCAACTCAATTATTTTCCGTTTTAAAAAAATCAACAACCTGTTTAGTAAACCGAGTAAAGAAAAAATTAAATCATATTTCTATGAATATTTTTCTAATAATGTCAAGGTAAATGACACCTAAATCAATTACATCATTTCCCTAACTGATTTGTCATTTACCCAAGAGGTAAATTTTCTTTTGACACAATGAAAACCTAATTACATCAATGAAATTTAACATGCACCATGTTCTTTTTCATTTGTCTCATGCAATGAAATTCTTTTCATTTCTTCTTTCTAACATGCAAGGGTAATGTTTTTGTTTCCATTTTTTTTCATTTTTTTGTTCTACATGCAATGAAATGTTCTTTTCATTTTCTGTTTTGCAATTTTCTGTTCATTTTCTTCTGTTCTACATGCAATGAAATGTTCTTTTCATTTTGCAATGAAATTTTCATTTTCTTTTGTTCTACAGGCAATGTAATGTTCTTTTTCATTTTCTTCTGTTCTACATGCAATGAAAATGTTCAGGCAATGTAATGTTTTTTCATTTTCTTCTGTTCTACATGCAATGAAATGTTCTGTTTTCAATGAAAATTTTCATTTTTTGTTCTACATGCAATGTAATGTTCTTTTTCATTTTCTTCTGTTCTACATGCAATGAAATGTTCTTTTCATTTTCTTCTGTTCTACATGCAATGAAATGTTCTTTTCATTTTCTTTTGTTCTACATGCAATGAAATGTTCTTTTCATTTTCTTTTTGTTCTTTTATATGCAATGAAATGTTCTTTTGTTTTTTTTTCATTTTTTTTGTTTTACATGCAAGGTAATGTGTGCGTGTGTTTGTAGGTGCAGATGTGTTCACTAGGGTTTGTTCTTTCTTGGTCAATGTTTTCCTCTCTGCCGTGGGAGGTTTTCCCGCCGCACATGGTGGTCTCACGCCAGCCTCCTCCATTGGTCTTTCAGCAATTTCTTCGCCAGTCCTGTCTGAGTAAAGAACACTGCTCGGCATCTCCTCTCGAGTTGTTGCATGCTCACTAGACTGTCGTTTGCTAATCTTCTCTTACTCTTAATCTTCCATATTATTACACCCTGATGGCTATAACTAGGAATGTACCCATTACTATTGACCAACTTATCGCGATCTGCTCATCGTCTTCCCAAGCTACACCTTCGTCCCAACGCACTTAACTTATCCCTTATGATCCATATCGATCTTTCTATTGGCTTCATTAATACTGGCATCTTATTTAAGGTGACATTAGAGAATCTCTTCACTATCGGCTCCCATAATTCTGTACAATTGATCAAGCCTCTACCAATCATCTCTATGAGTGAATCTTTTTCTTCATACCTTTCTTCCATCTGGTAATAGGGGGGCAAGGAGATGGACACCCCAACCGCCGAACATCCCATGGGTAGCGTCACCAGGGATAACGGTGGCCTTATTCTAATGTCCTTGTGGACTCTCCCCCACATACCCTAGACAGGTTGATATGTTTCTGTGTGGCTACTGCCCACACCCCTGTCTGAAACACTGATAGCTTGTGGTAATGCCGAGTTTGTTAATACCTCTACCTGGCAGATTCTTTTGATTCCTTCCTCCCTTCAAACAATTCTAGTATGCACAGTCTGCGGTTACCAGTTTTATAGATAGGGGCTCAACGAGGCACAAGTCCCCAGGGTATCATCTCTAAACCTTCTAGCTTCTTTCAGCTGATAGCAACATGAATTTCGTTCTCCCCTGAATTTAATGCTATGTAGTCTGCTTCCACCTTGTACCTAGCTATCATTCCTGAAAGGTAACAAATTCTCTTGTTGTTATTCTTCACAATCACTTAGTCTCGCTCGACTCATCACTCAATCATTTCATAACTTTCTCTTAGTTCGGCTCCTCCCTCCTCTAACTAACCCCTAGCAGACAGAATGGTCTGGTCAGGTGTGCGTGGCGCCCACTCTAAAGGTCGTACTTCATGACACCACTGGTGGCCAATCAATAATGCCAATGATCTTCCGTTCCTCGTGAGGTGCAGCCTGCATCTCCATCCCCTCCACTCACATCTACCATAGTCAGCCAATAGGATCTTGGATGAGCCAGTGTCGTTATCTGTTGACACTAAATGCTTCTATTCTGCACAGCCCTTTTTTGTTCTACTGAGATTTGGGGGTTCTTCTCCTCCCTGATCTCATCTTCCGAGGTGATTCCTGCTCAACCTCCACCCTTCCTTCTGTGTTTAACTCCCGTCCAGGAGGTTTTTTGTCCCTCTTCTTCATCCTCTGATTCTTCTTTCTGTTTAGAGTCTTCGCCTTGAATGTTTCAATACCTCTCGACTCTATGTCTAAACTTCTCCTGTTCCTTATCCTTTCCCTAAGCTGGGAAAGGGGTATTCGATCCTCCTCCTCCCACTCGCTGGGTCCTTCGTCCTGTTCAGGGTGTCCTTTTTTTGAGCCTTCGACTGCTTGATTGGACCTCTTCTTTTTTTTCTTCCTTTTCTTCGGACATGGGGGGTGTGATGGCGATCTCACGGGGTCTTCTCTGCACTGACTCAGTCGACGACTGAACATCGCTAATTCCCGCTGAGGGTTCCAACTCTGTCACTCGGACTGCTTCGTTTATCTGGTCAAGTCGACCTATCTCCTCATCTTCTTCGGAGTCTCCTCCGTCTCCATTCCTTCCGGTTCAACCAGAGTTACCTTCCTTTTCCTTGTCTTCTTAGGCCTCGGCTCGCTCATTTCCAGGTTAGCTATTTCAGCCTTCTTCAGATCATTGGCATGAACCCTCCTCGCTCGTCCTGCCACTTGATCCCATATTACATATGATACTGGGCCCGTCTGCTCTACTATCCGGTAGTACGGTTCCCATCTCTGGTCCAGTTTTCCTTCCCTCTGGTGGATTTTATAGTAGACAGGGTCTCCAACCTTCAATTCTACCACCTTTCTTTCAGCATTCACCCTCTCATTTCTTTTCTTCTGGGGCCCTCTTTTTATTCTTCTTCTGGCCTGTACGAATATCTTATGTTGCTGTTCCAGCAATAGTTGATGATGATCTTCTCCCATATACCTTCTTCGGGGCTTCAGTAGGTTATCTACAGGCAGGACCACGTCTCTGCCAAACAACAAAAAATAAGGTGAAAATCTGGAGGTTTCGTTTATCGTAAATCTCACGGCCGCCAGAGCCTGCGTCAAATACAAGTCCCAATTTCCAATGTTTTCTCTGACCAACTTGGCTAATACACCTCCCAAGGTTCTATGAAACCTTTCCACTTTAGCATTTCCTGGGGGTGATATGGGGATGTTTTTATGTGCTCTACATTCAAACCTGTCAAAACTTCTCTCATGATGTTGTTCACATTCTCCGTGCCATTATCTGTTACCAATTGCACAGGGCACCATACCTAGGGAAGATTTCACTTATTATCAACCCGGCCACAGTTCTGGCCTTCTTGTCTGGTACTGCAAATGCTTCAGGCCAATTTGTTAGCCAATCGACAAAACTCACTATATAGTTGTTTCCTTGTGCAGTTTCCCCATATGGTCCTGATACATCCATACTCACTTTCTCGAAGGGAAGTTTGGTACGTCTGTTTCTCCAGGGTGCCATTTCCTGCCTTCTGCTCTTCATGACTGGCACACTACACAACTTCGAACATAGTTAGTGACTTCTCCGTACAGTTTGGGCCAATAGTATTTTCTTCCTATGAGATCACATGTCCTATCAATTCCCATGTGACCCAACCTTTCGTGGCACTGTTCCAATATCTCTGGTCTTAAACTTTTGGGCACATACAACTTGGGTTTGACTTCTTCATCCCTTCCTGAGAGATAATACAGCCTTTCCTCTATTATGGTATACTTGGTGGTCTCTCCTGACTTCACCTTCTCTCTCAGAGCAGCTATTTCACTGTCTGCTTGCTCCTTTTCAATTCCTTCTGTTTGCTCTACTAGCTTCCTTCGTTCCTCCTCGAATCTCACCCGATTCAGAGTTCGTAGGGGAAGTGCTCTTCCTATCTCCTCCCCTCTCCTAACCTTGATAGTCTTTTTTTGAGCTTGGTTCACCATCATAATGGGCACCAACTCGGCTGCCTCCACTACCGTTTCTGCACAGGGGTTACCTCGCTATCTTCTAGGCTCTTTCCTTCTACAGGGACCAACTGCAGAGGTCCTCTCCGTACCTTTTTTTCTGACATTAGCCTACCCTTTCCTGACACTGCGGTCCTAGGAGGTAACTTTACATCTTCCTCCACCACTATGGTTATCTCTTCCTCTGGTGGGCATCCCAATGGCGTTCTCTCGCCGTTCACCACCAACGCAGTAGGATTAAACTCGATCTGGGCCTTTGTCCGGAGCCAATCTTCTCCAAGATTGCCTCTGTACACAGGTCGGGGTTACGTAAAAATTTTGGGTGCGTTTCACCCTCCCAATCCTCACCGGGAGCCTCACCATCCCTTTTATCTCCAGGGGGGCCCCATCTGCTTGCGTGATCTCTATGTCCGCTTCCTGTAACCTTCTCTTCCGTTTCACCCGCCTGTATGTCTCCTCTCTCATCAATGACACAGATGCTCCTGTGTCCACCAAAGCCCTCATCTCTACCACCTATCTCTGCTCTACAGGATAGTTCTCTTGCGTTAGCGAAGAGAACACCTGAGCTTTCTTCTTCCTGGGTCCCCACCTTTGGGTTAACCCAGCCATAGGCGCCGGTAGTAATAAATCACCTTCATTTTTTTTATGAGGTGGAGTTCTGCGCCCCCTGCACCTGGGCGATTGCCGGACCTCTCCCGGTCTCCCATGACCGTTTCTAAGAATACAGTTCCTTTCAGGTGTCCTGGCCTCCTGCAAAACCAGCACCTTCTTGCTGGACAGCTTGCCGCAAAGTGGCCTGCCCGACCACATGTCCAACATTTTGCTCTTTCCCTTTTTAACTGGGTTGGCCTTGTGTCTATCCTCGGGGAACCCCGTCCTCTATTCAAGCGGTTCGCCCACCCACTGGTCCAATTTTTTATTTCTCTCCTTTTAACTGGGCCACCCTCCCTCTTAATTCTGGGGTGGCCCTGGCTTTTCCCTGGGCCGGTCTCTTGGGCTCAGCCTTCTTTGTTAATATCGGTGGGGCACCCTTCCTCAGCCCGCACCACTTGGCCAGGTGTCCTTTCTTACCACACCCGGTGCATCTGTCCTGATTGAAGTCTGGGGGCAACCCCACTTCGTCGGACATTCCGCCGCCCTGTGGTCCTCGTACCCACAGGTCCAGCAGACCAGCCTGTATCGACCCGGCGTGGGCTTATAAAAGCCATGCCTGGTCGACCATGCCCCTTCTATTGGGGTCCTCCTCCCATAATTCTGCCTGATCCACCTCTTCCCTTAACCCTCTGATTCCACACGGGGTTCTTCCGTCTACCCCCTTCTTCCAGCCTCCTGACTTGGTATCTGCTTCTTCCACACCTCTTCACTTTATCCCACACCCCTGGCTCTCCCTGGCCAGCTCTATCGCTGCCGACAGTCTGAGCGGTCCTTCTTTCAATACGTCGTGACGAACACGCTCGTCGCTCAGCGCCTCTACATACAGGTCCGCCAGTTGAGCCTGCATAACCGCATTATCCCTGACCACTTGGGAATGCCAATGACGATAGCTTCCTGCTGGGGCCCCCATTCTCCCGGGGTTTCATCCGCAGCTGTGTTAGTTTTAAAGGGCCCTCATGGCCTCTATGGCCGTACCTTCGTCGGCGAATTCTTTGGTCAGTAGTCTTTTATTTCTTCCAAGCCAAAGCGGGGTTGGTTCTCCAAGAGCCCCTCACGAACTCAGACGCTTTTTCCCTTTGTGGCATCGTATGCCAAATACAGGGTTTCTTGGTCCGAGAGCTCGTAGATGGTTCGGCTCTTATCGAGGATTGCCAGCCAGTTTTTAAACTCCTTCCCGCTGCCATCAAATACTGGGACCCTCGGTCCACCCAACAGCTTCCTTAGATCCACTGACAAACCCCGCCCTACTTCTTCTTCACCCCCCCACTGCTCTATCCGAATCATAATCTGACATGTCTACAGAGAAAGACAGTCTATACAGCAACAATCGAGGTTGGGGAACAAAACAAGGTGTCCTACCCACAGATGATTCTGTTCTTTCTTTTCCTTTGGTCCCGGGTCGTTCTGAGTTCTGTCTGAATTTTCAGCAACGGCGGTCGATCGTGGTCTTCTCAGGGTTGAAATCCTCGGTCACCACGGCACCATATGTGACGTGGTTGTCTCAGGGTTGATCCTGGTCACGGCACCACTTGTGACGGTTACACACCTGGCCCAGGGTCGGATCCTTTGGTTACGGCGCCAACGGTGACGTCGCTCCTCCTGGTCGCTCCTCCTGGGTCCAAGCGTGCCGCTCCAACCCCTTGGTCAGATGATCACCAGCCTCGCCTTTCCCGACTCGCTTCCAATACCTGGTCACTAAAGCAACTGTACTGATCTCCGGTCTGTCTACCCACGCTGTGTTTAGATCTTAGACAGACGGGACCAGCAGGGATTGGGGCCGATACAAGTTGAGTCCGACGGGGGTGGCAAAACACAAATAAAAGAGAAAATAAACCCACGAGACAAAAAGATTGCTGATGAAAAAAATGGGTAACAACCCTTTATATCTTAATGTCCGTTACATAAAAACAAAATTGTTCTCATTCCCAACCCGCTCTGTGGACTATGGCAAGCAAGCTTCTATCACACAACCTAAAAGATTTCGAATTGCCTACTCTTTTAGAATTGTGTATGTCGGAGTGTGGTTTGGTTCGACACTGGGGCTAATTTCTATCGATCATTCGCAGTTGATTCTTCTCTTCGACTTGAGTTGTATTTCTTCTTCTTCGTCGACTTAGGCTGGAAGTTCTCTTGTCTTCGACTTGGGCTGGAAGTTCTCTTGTCTTCGACTCAGCCGCAACTCTCTGTCGTCCGAGGTGATCTCTTCTCGCTGCCGTCCGGGGCTGAACTCTGCCGTAACTCCGCCACAACTCTTGGCGTCCTTCGAGCAATCTCCTTCTTCGTCTGCTTGGGCTGGAAGTTCTCTTGTCTTCGACTTGGGTAGAAGGATTTCTTGTCTGAGGATTCTCTTGCCCGCAAAGGGCGAGTGAATCGGGCCCGATGCCCGCGTTCAGGCTCTTTCCTGCCCGCGGTCCAGCTGCAACCCCTCCAACTGATTTCTGTCGACTGGGGTCCTGCTTTTATCGACGCCGCAACAAACTGGGGTGGGTCTGTCGGCGTCAGGGGTTTTCTCGATAATTCCAAAGTCGCATTATTTTTGATTTCTCATTATCGCTATTGTTTTCGCCCCTACTTCCTCACAGTGCCTTTTGTGGGGAGGTGCACACCCATCTCTCTTAGTCTCTCGTATGTCAGGTGACCGTTTTTCGACCAATGGTTCCTGATCGGGCATTTCTTTCTCTTCTTTTCTGCAGATCACGTGACCGTTTCCGACCAATTGTTATTGATCGAGCATCCTTTCTCCTCCTTTCGGGCGTGGTTACATCGTTCTTGTTTTTAAAAAACCAAAATCCAATTTTGCCTTTTCTGCACGTACGAAAAATGACAATCTTGGCTCTCTCTCACCTGGGCTCTGTCAACCAGCCCGCCGCTAATTAGTTGTGACTTCAGGAAAGAATATTGTCGCCATCTGTGATCTGAGACAATCGTTTTTTTCACCTCTTGTTTTTGTCAGACCCCGGCAGTCAGAAAATCTTAATTTATCTGAATTGAAAACATCTTTCACTCGTCAATGTGGGGGTTCTAATTTTTAACAGGTCAGAATCTGTATACCGTTCCACCGGTCACTCCCCTCAACCCAAAAGCACTTTTTCTCTGATTAAGATTTCGTTTTCATTGTTCCCAAAATTTCCCTTTATCCAAATTGATAAGGTGTCTTTCTACGCAAAAGTAGGCTAGATGCTTTGACCGATATCTGGTTTTCATCAAGCGGCCCGTTTTGATATCATGTCTTTTCCCTTTCTTTCTTTTTATTATTTCTAATTCTATTCTTCCAATTGTCTTTAAAAATTCGGTCAACATGCTAGCTAAGATATCTTTCTGACTCGTGTTTTTTGTTAATGACCGCTTTTTTTGTATTTCTCGACCTCTCTTTCCCCTTCCTTCTTCTTCCCTTAGGATCGTCCAAGTACAATCTTAGTGAATTATTTTCAACTCAATTATTTTCCGTTTTAAAAAAAATCAACAACCTGTTTAGTAAACCGAGTAAGAAAAAATTAAATCATATTTCTATGAATATTTCTAATAATGCAAGGTGCCACACTGGTGTTGAGATCTCATCAATTTCCAGATAAGCTGGTTAGATAAATAATCGCAACATTTTCTTTTTTCGCGCCTCTCGTTTGTGGCTCTATGCTTTCCAGCCATGTTCAATCTGCAAAATTTTAATACAATGCCATTTGCTATCTACTGTCTTCCTGATTACTCTCTTCTCCTTCCGCTCACCATTATTCATTCTGTTCCGAATTCTTTCGCAAACCGTAACACCTTGTGTTCTTGTGCCTTGCTTGGGGTGATTTTGATTAAAAAATAAATGTTCTTTCTCTTTTTTATATCTCTTCTAAACCTTGTTCCATTATCCATTTACTCAAGCTCATTCATCTTTTGTGTGCCATGTCCCTTCAGGACGTTGGTGATTATGGCTCTCCACAATTTCTTGTCCTTTTTATTTTTGTTATCTCTTCTAAACCTTGTCCATTATCCATTTACTCAAGCTCATTCATCTTTTGTGTGCCATGTCCCTTCAGGACGTTGGTGATTATGGCTCTCCACAATTTCTTGTCCTTTTTATTTTTGTTATCTCTTCTAAACCTTGTCCATTATCCATTTACTCAAGCTCATTCATCTTTTGTGTGCCATGTCCCTTCAGGACGTTGGTGATTATGGCTCTCCACAATTTCTTGTCCTTTTATTTTTGTTATCTCTTCTAAACCTTGTCCATTATCCATTTACTCAAGCTCATTCATCTTTTGTGTGCCATGTCCCTTCAGGACGTTGGTGATTATGGCTCTCCACAATTTCTTGTCCTTTTTATTTTGTTATCTCTTCTAAACCTTGTCCATTATCCATTTACTCAAGCTCATTCATCTTTTTAGTGCCATGTCCCTTCAGGACGTTGGTGATTATGGCTCTCCACAATTTCTTGTCCTTTTTATTTTGTTATCTCTTCTAAACCTTGTCCATTATCCATTTACTCAAGCTCATTCATCTTTTTGTGTGCCATGTCCCTTCAGGACGTTGGTGATTATGGCTCTCCACAATTTCTTGTCCTTTTTATTTTGTTATCTCTTCTAAACCTTGTCCATTATCCATTTACTCAAGCTCATTCATCTTTTTTGTGCCATGTCCCTTCAGGACGTTGGTGATTATGGCTCTCCACAATTTCTTGTCCTTTTTATTTTTGTTATCTCTTCTAAACCTTGTCCATTATCCATTTACTCAAGCTCATTCATCTTTTGTGTGCCATGTCCCTTCAGGACGTTGGTGATTATGGCTCTCCACAATTTCTTGTCCTTTTTATTTTTGTTATCTCTTCTAAACCTTGTTCCATTATCCATTTACTCAAGTTTCTACGTAGGTTATGCGCTCTTTTCCTTGATTCTAATCTGTCTTATGAGTATCAAATATCCCAATGCTTAATAGTTATCATTCATCAGAAAAAATAGAATACCGTGAAACTTTGTTGCATATTGATAATTAATGAAATCATTTCTAATATATCTATCTATCTATCTATATATATATATATATATATATATATATATATTAGAATGAATTAGGGGTAGAATCTCTCCGACTAATGTCAATTAAAATAGCCATTTTGGGAGAGAAGTACACACATGTAAAGGATACATTATCGTTGGTTTTACTACAGTGCGTAGCTTAGTACAATGAATTTTCATTAACATTTTTTGGAAAATTTATAAATTTAACATGCAAAATACTTCAATTGCATTGAAAAGTTAATGATTAAAAGAAGAAATAATTATTTAATAAAGACTCAATTTATTTTCTATATTTTTTATATACAAGAATCCAATTTCCAACACCGCCTGAGCTTGCGAAAACAGGAAACAAATCATAAAGCCCAGCGCTTCCAACATTTGGAATTTGGTTTGGGAAAGAAATATTTACGCGTGGGTAGTTGTATGCTGCATGCTCAAGAGTAAGAAATCAAAAGAATTTATTCTTTGCTTTTAAAAATGAAAAAGGGAAAAATAAATTTTCTTAAAAGTTATTGTTTACCATAATGTCCTATAAAATTAAATTAAAGAAGTTTTTAAACTGCGAAGAAGGTTTTTTTCTTAAAGTATTTCCCAAACAATTCAAATTTCATTGATTGGTTTGTGGAATTTAGCGAACCGTAGTGTTTGTAAAACTCGACAAATATGTTGGCGATCACTTCAAGAATACTAAATACTGTGAGGATTTGAACACACGTTAGAGTGTTGCAAAAAATGCTAGTAAATATTATTTACGATCTCTTTTCATTTATGTATTGTTAAATATATTAAGGTGATTTGCAAGTGGTATGACGGTTATCTGTTCCTATTTTGGCTGTGTTTACTCTCGAACAAATGGCATTTCTACCACCAGCTATTTCTTAATAGTGATGATTGGTCTAGACTTATTGAGCAGCTAGTTTAGTCCTATCTCACTGAATTTAAAACCGTGGAAAAGACACAAGGAAAAAGGAAAACTTAAGATGTCTTCCAAGTATTATGGCAATTATGAAATGGTTTCTAGTACTGAGATTTAGAGGAATAGATCAAGGAATAAACTTATTAATAGCTCCATGGTTCTTTTTTTTTAAAGACATTTTAACTATTATCCTGAGAAAGAGGTTGTAGACACCTGATAATTTAGAGATTTCTAAATGCCATACACAATATCCATATGAAAATCTACATCTGACGAGGATATTTAAGAACATGAATTGAGTCTGCAATGTTTTCGGTTTGTATAAACTAACATCGTTGAGCGAAACTCCCTCTAACGCATCTTATTTTATGTTCAGTTCCTTATCTTGTTTATGGGCACGTTAGAACGTTTTTCTTTCTGACTATGAGACCCACGTTCGAATCTCACCATGGCCAATTTGTCAGGAAGGTGACTTATTGATGTTATCTATCTGGAGTCGGTGATCCCAGCGTGTAGCACATGTGGAAAGTGCATAAAAACCATACAATGAGTCAAGGCTTGTGAGTGCAATTGGGTAGACAGAACTCTTTGGGAGCCGTCGATGGTTGTGCTAAAGCAAGAAATCACAGCTCAAATTGAGTGAGGGTTTGAGCGTGCTGGCCTAATTCAGACTGTTGATCACGATGGATAGCATGCTCCTACAGAGAAACTATAAAGGTAAGCTCTGTGAGTGTTGAACTATCACAAATGTGACTAAGCATTCGTCTGCAACAGAGGTTGGCTATCCGCTCTAGTAGACGTGCGTTCTCGGATACGAGTGGTCAGTATTTTTTTTTATATCTTGTATGATACATTTGTTATAAATGCTTCATACGCTGAAGGATTTGAAGTGTTTAGTATTTATTATTTCTGCACTCTGAATGTTTATAATCGATTAAGGGTATGTGCTATCAGGGTATTAAATCCACTTCCAGATCATAGTTTCTTTTTGGTAATGTTTTGCTTTAGCCCTGTTTCTTGGAAAACCAGTTCCAGCTCATTCTCATGAAAATTGTACTTATTATGTC
>CAHIKZ030004213.1:1667500-1737500 GCA_903632075.3 Acanthosepion pharaonis
TACTCATTAAATTAATAATTACGATTAACCAGAAAATTCACATACATAAATCGTGAAAATTCAAGTCAAATCTAATTGTGACGTCACCCCAGCCTCTCCGCGCCCGTCGCCGTCCTATCCTGCGACGACCAATGTGACTTGCTACTGGTCGCGGCACCAAATGTGACGTTCTAACTTTTTACTGATTCGGATGGGAATCTGGTTAAATTCGGTATCAGCTTTGTCGTTCCCAGCTCGCCTCCAACGTCTGGTTACCGAAGTAACTGCTTTGATTTCTAGTCTAACCTACCAATGTTGTGATTTGATCTTAGGTAGACGAAATCAATCAGCCGCCGGGCCGCAATGCAAGCCGAGTCCGAGCAAAGGTAACACCATACAAGTACGTGTAAAAAAAAATAAAGTAACAACTCGAAAAGTTCAAATGTGTTAAAAAAAGAATAACAAATATTTTTATATCTGGTTGCTGAATACAGGAATGCATCTTTCTCCCAAGCCGCTAATATGGATTCGTGACACTTTGTGTTTGTTAGGCGAGTCTTAACATCTTAAGTTGTTTTTTTAAGAAACTGTTTTTTTCTGTATCTTCAGGCGATATTCGTAAAACTTGTTTTGGTGGTGTGAGTCTAAGTCGATCTTCAAAAATTAATTGTTCTTGGCTAGAAGTTGAAGTCGGGCTGCGTGGATCTTCAGTCAGCTTCCTGTGAGGCTGGTCTGAGAGCTCAACAGCTTCAACTGCAATTAAATTTTCTCTCTGACTGAACCGAACTACTTTCTAACTCGCTGCGATTCTAAATCCACAACAAGGATTTTCTTTGTTTTCGGACAGGAAAATTCATCACTTTCCATTTTTGGAAGTCCATTACTTTTTGCTTTAGAGGGGTTCTTAGGGGTATCGTCCTCTCCCAAATTTTTCCTTTCTCATATTGGTATCTCACACCAATCCCCTAAGAGGCGTCAACAGTTCTCCTCTCCTTCTTATATGTTTACCTTCGCCCACCGCTCACGCCACCACTCAAGCAATGATGTTCGGCAGCGCGGGTGTTTACAAACATCGCTCAAAGGAAAAAAAATTATCTTCTTTTTTTTTTCTTTTATTTCTCATCTCGACGCCAAACCCCTACGACTCGTAGTGTGGTCCTTAATCTCTATCTTAACCGAAAGTCACCTGGACTTTATCAATCGAGATTTCCGCCAGCGTCAAGTGGGTGGTTAACTGGATGTATTTCTAATTATCTCTTCCGGTATCAAACTTTTATCATGTTCAGGTCTGGACAATAAAACAGGTGTTTTCCCAAAACCAAATGATATCACCGAAGGATAGTTAATGGTTTATTCTTTTCCTTTCTCTTTTCCATTCCTTTCTTTTTTTCTTTGGCGGTGGTCTTCAGCTGATGTCTTTCTCGGTCAGTGCATGACCTGATTACCATTATCTCTTAGCTTTCTCTTTTGTAGGCAGGGATAAACTAATTCGTTCTTGTATATATTACGCAGGATGCCCCATAAGTTAGATAGAAACAGTTTCTAACCCATTAAGTTCATTTCATGTTTCTTTAATTGTATTTATAGTCAAGCCATATGTGATCATAGCTCGAGCACCTTGGACACTTTGATGTGGTGTTATATTTAGCAAGCTTGTCTCGCTAGATCAGTTACGAAGTAATAGTTAGTTCGATTCTCAATAGGGGCTACATACTTCTGGCCTTGTGCCACATCTAAGCTACGCTTAGAAAATCGCCATAGGTCGAGCATCTCAACGTGGTGCAATCGATAGCAAGCTGGTCTAGCAAAGAGATTTACGACTAAGTAGTGAGTTCGATACTTACTGGGTACCCCATATTTTTGGCCATGTGTCAGATCTAAGCTACGCTTAGAAAATGGCCATTGCTTTACATTATTCTCGGCTAATTGCCAGTGGATGGTGTAATGGCATGCGTCTTAGAATTCGGAGAGCTGTCTTCGAATTTCGATCGGGTTTTGTTATATTTACTGACTAGAGAAAGTTATTAATCTCTTTACCCACACTCACGTTTGTGTTAAATAGTAAAAGTTTTATCAAGAGAAACCATTGTTATCTCCCCCTTAATTCAATATTCATCCTCAAAAAGAAAGTAAATAATGATTCTCACAGCTCAAAATATGATTCAGCATTAAATGGTTTGATAAGCCGTAAAAGAAAAAAAAAAGAAAAAAAAAGAAAAAAATAAATTGCTATGGTATCTTGAAAAAATACTGGAATAGTTTACCGTTGTCTTCTCCACAGTCCTGAATTAAGAGTTGATTTCTCTTAGACTGGCTGATCTCCACGGCTAATAATCCCAAATCTAAACAGCTGCATAACCCATAGCTAAATAGAGAAGTGAAGGATGCATGCCTTTCGCAAGTAAATCCACGAAGTAGGCAGGAATTTGGGCTCAGCTCAACGATTCTATCTCCAGCCCTGATAACCGGTAAGCTAAGGTATATACATCATTATTACGCGATTTGCTTTGATTTAATTTGTTTATTTAACGGCATATCAACTCTTTATGGATCATTCAATAAGGAAACTTAATTTTCTTGGAAGTTTTGGAGCATTTGCTTTCACAACTGAATACATGGTAGATGATACTTAGCTTTTATGCATATACATGTGAACATAATTACTAGAGGCGGTGATGTGTGTGTGTGTGTGTGTGTGTGTGTGTGTGTGTGTGTGTGTTATGTTGTAGGTTTGCTGAAGTTTTATTTATGAATAAAGTTTTATTTCGTTAAGGAATTGAGGTATAATATATGGGAAAGTTATTTCATGTTGGTAGTTTGGAGGATTTTGCTTAGTTACACATCAAACTATAAATATTTCTATCTAAATATTTCCAATACTATTATATGGCTTAAAGTCAATATACTTTGAATGTAACTGTATTTCTTCAACAACAGACAGAATTTATTTTTGGTCATTTTGGTATCAAATATATTGTCGCTGATCCTACTATAAAATTGTATTGCTGGTCATTTTGCTTGAAAAGTGTATTGTTGATAATTTTACTAAAAATAGTTAATGTTGGAATTTTTTAAAGCTAAAATGCATAACTGCATTTTACTATTAATAAAAATAATTTATATGTATAAAATGCATAAATGGCAATTTTACTATAAATGAAATAAATTATATGTATAAAACGTATAACTGGTAATTCTACTATAAATAAAATAAATTATATGTATAAAATGAATAACTGGTAATGTTACCATAAATAAAAATAATTTATATGTATAAAATGCATAACTGGTAATTTTACTATAAATAAAAATAATTTATATGTATAAACTGCATAAATGTTAATTTTACTATAAATAAAATAAATTATATGTATAAAATGCATAACTGGTAATTTTACTATAAATAAAAATAATTTATATGTATAAAATGTGTAACTGGTAATTTTACTATAAATAAAAATAAGTTATATGTATAAACTGCATAAATGTTAATTTTACTATAAATAAAATAAATTATATGATATAAAATGCATAACTGGTAATGTTACTATAAATAAAAATAAATTATACGTATAAAATGCATAACTGGTAATTTTACTATAAATAAAAATTAATTATATGTATAAAATGCATAACTGGTAATTTTACTATAAATAAAATAATTTATATGTATAAAATGCATAACTGGTAATTTTACTATAAATAAAAATAATTTATATGTATAAAATGTGTAACTGGTAATTTTACTATAAATAAAAATAAGTTATATGTATAAAATGTATAACTGGTAATTTTACAATATAAATGTATTTTTATCCTTTTAAAGTGTTTTGTTTTTTGTTTGGGTGTTCAACACTTACCCGTAGTTGGGACCCAAACAGATGCTACTACTCAGCGTCAGGGTGGATCTGGAAACAATAACAACTGAAGTGTTTCCATTCACATCAAAACCTACAATCTCCCGATCAGGGGCCTTGCTGCCTGATTTAATTTATCTTCATAGGACTATATGTATAAAGTATTATACTTAGAAACAACATTTTCGTTAGAAATACTAGATTTCTTGTTGATGCCAGTCATCTTGTATGACACTTGGAAAATCTCATGACGGATGAAGAGGAGAATGGAAAACAACAGAAATGCGATTCTACAGAAGGATAATGAGAATTTTCTAGAACAAGCGGGGAAGCAACGAGGTAGTTTTAAAAAATGCTAATCGAAAGAACACCCGAATCAGACAGAGAGAGCAGAATTTTCTTGGAATCGTAATGAAGTACGGCTTGGGAAATTTAGTCATCACATGGCGTATTACGGGTAAGTGATGTACAGGAAGGTAGCAAACCATATACATGACATGCTTGTGTGAACAGATGGTGTACCTGGTCTGTGATAGCTGGGCAAAGGGAGAAATGCATGTAAGAGACAATTTGCAGAGAGCCATGACAGCCCATATCTAGAGGGGTATGACACATAGAATGAATATGTAATTCCCTTCTACATGCATAAACATGAAATATTTATATTCATAATCAGATAATGAAACCTATATTTCAAAGGTGATATTTACTGAGAAACATGGCTTACGGACATATAGCATTGAAAAACCGGTTGCCGTATGGTCACCGAAGTTAAGCTGTCAAACCTGGTCAGATGGGTGAACCCTTAGCAATAGCAGCTGCTGTAGGCTTGGATCTGTGCGTGGTGTAATAGATAATGAGATTTGATTTCCAATTTCAGTTAGGTTATACTCAATTTTGCGCAAATACTCTTGGGGAAGGTAGGAACCCATTTCTTCTCCCCCAACTATGGGTTAATTAGTACAATTTTTATCACTAAGATCAATATTATATCCCCCAATCTCACAATATTAAAATACTTTCTGGCTTTAAATAACATGCAAAAGATTGATAAATCTTAAAAAATACGAATCAGTCACACTTAGAAAAGATGGTTATCACACTAGATTTGTAAACCACTCTTACAAATTGTCTGAAGAAGGTTCATTATTAGATTCTGATAAACGTTTTGTTTATTTTGGAGTCGACCCAGGTCGGAATCAATGTGAACGGCACTTTCGTTTAGCCTCCTTAATATGTGCTTCCCTAGGGCTATATACCGTTTTGAATTCAGAGTTTTTCTTCTCTTCGAAAGGTTGCCACCCAAGGATAGAGAACCCAGTTAGCTCTACATTTTACCCATACTATGGGGAGAAGAGCAGGATTCACATTTTTCCCAATCGTATTAGTGAACTAGCAGTAGAGTCCGGCGTTGCCCGGGGATATAACAGTAGGAGGTAGATCAAGTATCCACCATCATAAAGACTGAAAAATAAAATTGACAAAGATTATTGTTTAAGGTTGACGGACACGCATGTCTTAATTAGTTTTTTTTGTTTTTTTTACGAATTGGTCAAACCCAAACTCAAACAAAAACATTGTTTTCAGTCTCTACCGATTGAATAGAATTTTATTATAAACAATTGTCTTGTAAATGGAATTTTTAAAGCATTCTGAATTTAAAAATAAAGAAAAAAGTGTGCAAGACAATAAGAAACACTACATGCCAAAAAAAAGTGAAGTTTTGTTGAAATCAGTAGGTAGCCTTTCTGTAATCTTTTCGTTTTACAATTTATGATTTTTACTTATTGAATGCAGTAAAAAAATTGCATATTTTGCTTGTGGTGATTCATAATTAGAATTCTGATTTGAATATATTTTCCACTCGTTGTTTCTAATACAAAAAATATTAACTTTATTTGGGTTTATTAATTATGATCTAACAAATCTTATTCATTTAGTAGCCTTTCTGTAATAATAATCTTTAACAATTTATGATTTTTACTTATTGAATACAGTAAAAAAAAATTGGAGACCATGTGTATTTGAAGTAGTTTCCGGTTATTATTTTAGTTAGGAGGACTTGTGTATGTTTAGATTTATCCGATGTTTGGATTCGTACAATCAGTAGAGATCGTTAGATTATTGTTTAAGGTTGACGGACACGCATGTCTTAATTAATTTTTTTTGTTTTTTTTACGAATTGGTCAAACCCAAACTCAAACAAAAACATTGTTTTCAATCGTTATGAGTCTCCCGATTGAATAGAATTTTATTATAAACAATTGTCTTGTAAATGGATTTTTTAAAGCATTCTGAATATTAAAAATAAAGAAAAAAGTGTGCAAGAGAATAAGAAATACTACCTGCCAAAAAAAAAAAAAGTGAATTTTTGTTTTATCGGCTGAAAAATCTAGGAAATCCGATCCCATATATAAAGGAATACACACACGCAAACAACCCGATGTGAGTTGTCCCCCTTTTCATTCTCACGATGTCTCTTAATCGTGTTTACAAATTGATTTTGTGCAAAAACAATTGTATTTCTCCCATTTTTGGTGCTGTTAGAACCACCGCAATGTAATTTTATGTAGTCCTGTGAAGTTTTGTTGAAATCGGTTGAAAAATGTAGGAAATCCGATCCAATATATAAACGTTACAGACAGACACACACACACACACACACACACACACACACAATCTGCGTTTTATAATAAGTAAGATGTAATGACCTCGACAGGAATTCGAACCCGTATCTGCGATTCCTCGATCCGAACTGCAATCCATGCCTCCTTAGTTAAGATAACCATTAATTTGAGAGTCACGCATTGAGATCTACAAAGCAAAGTAAGTGACAGTGTTAGTGAGTGTTATTTTACACCCAATTCACCTCTCGTCTTTTATATTCAGCCATTGTTAAAATAATTTCAGAAAGATGGTCTAATTTTCTTTGAAAGCACTTCCCTTATTTACCAGGTTCAGTGTTAGTGCAAGCCTGGGCACATAGGTGGAATCACCGAATCGTTACAGAATCATACATTAGGTAAGGTCGCCTTGAAAGGTTGCATCAGTGTACCGTGAAATCTGGTTTTGGAATTTTTGTTAATAATTGACAATAACCCGTCTACCTCCTGTGGTTTTCTGTGTTCAGTCGATCACATTTTGAATTTCATCTGAAATTCAAGTTTTAACATATCTATTTCCAGGTTATTTCATTCATATTATTATTTTTACTTCTAAGTTACATAATATTATTTAAATTTAGAAAAACAAAACAAAAAAGATCTAAATCTCTTTTCTGTCATTTTGAGCTCTGCTTTAGTAATGTAGGCTACTGCCACAGTATTAATAATGTCAGTTTCATACATCCTATATAAAATATTATAGTAAATTATAATATACTTTATTTCCTAATTTCTTTGTTATATATTCTCTTGAATGATCTTCGTGAGTTTATAACATACATAAACATTTAAAATTAAAAAAAATATTCTGACAGATTGAATTAAATGACCAATATTAAAAATATATATATATATATATATATATATATATATATATATATATATATATATATATATATATTTAAAATCTTTGATTTAAAATAGGGTTTATTTTATTTATAGAAAACAAGTATACCTACCTGTAATGTATACATATATTGTTATTTTTATTATTATTAATCTATGTATCATGTTCATTCACGTCAACTTTCTGTCCTATGTAGCAAATGTGTTTTTGTTATCTCACCTAAACTGTATTATAGCATCCATGTAAATAAACTCGCTAGTTAAGTTCTTCGTTGTTTTCCTCTGCCATCCTTCCCTTCCGTATGTCATGTGAGCATCAGATTTTACAAACACACTTGCCTCATTATGCACCGTAGAAATGTAACTGTCTCTTACATATTTTAATTTTTTAATGACATTTTTTCTAAAACTTCGTCGATACTCACATATTCGGTCCATGTTATTCACACCATTCTTCTGTAGAACCATATTCCTATTGTTTGAAATCCCTTCTTTATCTGAGCCAAAATTGCCCAGAATTCTTTGCCATACAAGATGATTGATATTCCGTTACAGTTCGGTAGTACTTTTATTTAGCTCTAAGGAAATTTTGCTCTTTCTTAATATTTTGCTTAGCTTTTTGAAGGGCTCTTTCACTATCCCAATGCGCCTTCGGATTTCAGTGTCGTCTGTTTTAAAACTTCCCAGATATTTAAATTGTTGTAATTGTTTCATTTTGGTATCTCCAATTTGTAATTTGCTTTGTTAATTTTTCTGACAACCAAGCATTCTATCTTCTTGAAATTAATGTTTAGTTCTTTCCTCTAGCTTTTCTTTTCTACATTCTGTTGGACTTCTTGTAGTTTCCATTCCGTGCCTGCTCTCAATACTATGTCATCTGCATAGCTTATGTTTATAAGATTGTAGGCACAATAATTAATTCTGGTGGACTTCTTATTTTCTCAACTTCAGAAACTATTTGTTGTAAGAGTGTTATTTTTGTAGGGTGTAGAAACACCCCATGTTACCAAGCAAGGTTTATATTTATGGTAAAAACTATCTGAAATAATCAAACAATCCTAAATTGTATTTAAATTGAAATACATACACATACCTTAAGCTTTCGTTATAATATGTGGCTGATTTGCACATTTGAGATTATGTATTTTTTGCTCAAACACAGACTTGACAGCCTTCCATAGCAACTAAACATTTTTTAATAGATTATTTGCATTTTCTTTCATTTATATTATATATTGTGCTTTTAGATGTATATTAATATTTTTTCTAAATATTTCTCTGAATTTACAGGTTCGCCGCAGGGTTTTGTAAATGTTTTTTTTTTTAATAAAAAAACTCATCATTCTGTATGAAATGTTTAATAAACAAATAGAAACGGAAATAAACAGTAACAAAATTAAAGAAATTACACCCACATATGGATGATTTGATTGGCTTTGTTTTGTTTTTTATCATTGCGAAAAGATTATTTCTCAGTTATTGGCCTCTTTGATTGATTAATCACCGAGTGGAGGGTGGGGGGTCATACGCAGAATGATTGTGTAGTTCTTCTTTGTTTAAAATATCTGCACAATGTAATGCCTTATAGCATAGAAACGTAAAACCTCGGCCCGTCTTTCATAGGCAATAGACATTCATTAAGAGGCGTTTTTGACCAGAGAAATAATAACAACACATTCGTATTGAGTGAAAAAAAAAAAAACTCGTTTCGTTTATTATATAAAAATAAAGACCTGCTATATCTCCCCGATATTAACTTTATTGTACAAAGTATTTATAGTTTTATTACGCCCTATTTCAGGTAACACCTGGGTTTAAAAATGTCATTCTAGGTACTTAATACTAGAAGTCTGAATCGAATTTTATCGTCCATCCAGAATTTTGATTCAAGAAAAGTTGATATGTGGTGACACCAATATATACAGGGTTCATCATAAACATAGCAAAGTAGATTTTGTACTCGCTGTCACCACAGAATGTCAAAAGACTGCCTAAGCATGATGATTCACCTAGAGGGTAAATTCTAAATCCCCACGTTCAGTATCGGGTCAAGACTTCTTGCACCAAGACAAACAGAAGAAAATGAATACAACTCAAGCTACAATGTATACACACAACTAAATCACAAAAAGGGTTATAAACATCCGATCTATGAAATGAGAAAATGACCCAAACCAAAACATATTTGATACCTTTTTATATCAAAAGTTCTAAATATCGTTGATCAAAGGTGAGTTCATATTCTCAATGACACGCGTTGCCTCGAATATATTTTGCATCTAAAGATCACTTATTATCTCAAATGAAACTCGTATATTCACAGCAATGTCAATATGTAGGAAGATTTCAGTTCCTTGTATTCCTCCAGAAAATACCAAATTCTTACTGGCATGATCAATCGGTACAAAAATCACATCAGGCAAATAATGGATTTTTACTGGTGTTGTCACGGCACAGTAGTCACTGTTCAGTCTTACTACTGCGGGATGGATTTTTTTAACAAAGATGTTTATCCTGTCCAAGAACCACTCGATGAAAATGGTTAGGGAACAAAGTAACCACCCTAAACAAGGTGATAATGCCACGAAGACGGAAGTGATACAGACGAAACTACTTTAGGTGGAACCCGAAATCAAATCCTAAACAAGAAACAAGGGATAAATTTCTCGTCATGTTAAAAAAACAAAAAAAAAAACAAAGAGTGAACCGGACGATAGACAAACCTATCTACTCCTATACACTTTAAAAAAGCTAGATCCGGTTGAAAATAGAATGTCACTCCCCTATATGCGTTGGTGATTGCTAATAGCAGCATCAGCCTTTTAGGCGATTAATTATCTTCGACCCCAAGACATCATACACACAGACATATGATCACAAGTCTATCGCTACTCTATCAATATTTCCATGGAAAATGGTCCTGGTGAGCTAAATTATTTACTTCTCCCAGTTCAAATGTTTAGAGTTTAGACACTCCATGCCACGTCGATAAGAGCGAACCATCCTAATCTTTTTTTTATTCCATTGGTAATAATGATATTCCATTCGGACAGCTTATTTCCACCGACCACTGCTTTGTGGAACAAGCTCCCGAGAGGATGTTTCCTTGTCGGTAACACTCTTAACCTCTTCTTACCTAGTTACTTATTCTCTCTCTTACATATCCACATAATATTCACTTCTCACCTCTTTTAAGGCATCAATTTTATTCTGTAAATTTTTAGATGATCTTGGACATTGTGTTGGGTGAACAACAATATAAAAAATGGTTCAGGATAAGATAACATTTTTGGTCAAGATCTATAGAGTGTGTATTTTTGTATTTACATAAAATAAGCTTTACACTGATTGATAATATTCGAATTTATTCCTGGTTCACCTGTCATACTGAATTTTACGCTCGCATTATTACAACGTTGCTGTTTGAAAAGTTCTTTGAATTTTAAATTAAAATGTTGCCTTCTATAATCCAATCATATTAAGAACTACTGGCCGATTTATTGAAGTGGGAGGGCATATAGATATTTAATATATAAAGTGAAATCTGAAACAAGGCCGAATGTGGTCGCAGAATCTAGGCTAATTGCGAAAATGTTCAATTTACTTTAATCAATTAAGATCTTTGATAGAGAAACCATTGTTTATTTTTATTTATTTTATTTCATTTTTGGTATTTTTTTTATTTATATCTGTATTATTCTTTTTTTTTGAGAGATTCTTCAAATTGAAATACCTTAAAGTCGATCATTGCCAACAGTTTGGTTATAGTAGTTGCATAGATGACAGGCTGACAATCTTCTATTTTCAGCGAAAATTAGAATCAATATTGGATATGACGGTAAACGACATCCGGCAGCGAGGCCTCTGATCGGGAGAATGGAAGTTCTGAGGAGCGTGTAACTATTTCTTAATTTCTGTTGCTCCCAGGTCCACTCTGATTTTCAAGCTATTGGCAAATATTGAACTCCCCCCCACCAAAAAAATCACCAGTAAATTTTTATAAGAAAATGAGCAACAGTAGGATTTTATAGTAAAATAACAATTAATTCAACACTAAAAAAGATAAAAATACATTTTTTTAGTAAAATTAGCAAGAATACATTTTAAGATCTACAAAATATATATCTAAAAAAAAAACAAACCTTTACTCTGAAATAAAATATCTGTAGTTGAAAGCTTAAAATTAGATACAAAATATTTAGATTTCGGTATAAAATAACCCCTAGATGTTGATATGCTGTTTAACTAAATTAATCAACAAAAAGGGATAATGCATTTTATTATTTTGATGACTGGAAAATGTGCCGTTTATCAAAAGACAATAATACGGATTGATGGTAATGATTTATTTGACAACGACGAGAAACTCAAGACGACATAGTAGAAAATGAAATGAAGTAACAGAAAGAGTAAGAATGTTTCCTGTTCAAAGGAAAAAAAATCATATCTAAATTGGCCTTGAAAATGAACTTGCTGACCTTCGCGCTAAACTACTCTTCCAATCTCATTTAATATTCATTAATATTTCTCCTTCATTTACCGATTCTTCTGCACTTTATTAAACCGTTTTTTATAAATTGTTTTGTTTTATTATATTTATTTGCACACATTTCGTTACCACTTTTATTCATTACTTTGTCCGCCTGATTTATTCACACCTCTTTTTCAGTTTCTTTTTCTATAGTTTTTTTGTTTAATTCATCTCTCGTAATATGTTCTATTCATATCTTTTTTTTTAATTTCTTTATTATTCAATTTCTTATACACTTTTCGATGCACATTTCTAATTTTTATTGCCTTGGTTGATACGCTTGCAACCTAAGTTTTCATTAACCTGATTTTATAATTATTTTCAGTATTATTAACAGAATAAATGATACGCCTCACATGAAATAAATGAATGGCTGTGAATTTGTAAACAGTGCAAGGGCTAAACATGTTCTCTTCCGATATGAAAGGCACAAGAAAAATATAAAAAAAATGTTGACTGTTGTAGATTAATTATATTTTTACCATAAAGATGCAGGATTTGAATTCCTGCCAAACGCGGTTATAGCTAAGAAAACTCCACAGAAAATCACATCCTGTTTATTTAGGCAGTCAATGTACTTTAGGGCAAATGTTATTAAAGACAACACGTTTTTCGTCGATTAATTTGATTGATCGACTTTTTCAAATTATGACTAATCCTTCTCAGATAAGGCGGAATTTTGTCAGATATTGTCCAAAGCTCATTTTCGAAGAAATATAGTCAAAGCTTTCGACTTTCTGAAGTCGTCATCAGGTAAGTAGATAGAAATGAGATGTTCCATAGAACTGGTGGTGTAGTGTTGACGTGGGGGAAAACTTGTGCTCTGATGTAGGCTAGGTGTGTCTGTGTGTTTTTTTATTTTATTATATATATATATATATATATATATATATATATATATATATATATATATATTTATTTATTTATTTATTTATTATAAAAAAAATTATAACATAAGTATGTTATAAAATCACTACAAAAATAGCCATTTTGTTTCAACACACTCTGTGTCTTATCAAGTGATGATGTTGAAAATAAAATAGGTGGTTTTAGAAGTTGAAACTTTTAAAACCATTTATTTTATTTTCAACTTTGTATTGAGCACTCTTTTAAGGATAGTAATTGTTGGTTATTGGAATTCATTCCGTATATACCAATTATATACTTGTATATATATATATACATATATATATATATATATATATATATATATGTTAAGAAAATGGACGAGGTCCGACAATTTATTTATTAAAGACATTTTTATTTATGAAATAACATAAAACTAACTAACTATAAAATAACAACGTTAAACATAAATAAAAATGTCTTTAATAAATATATATATATATATATTTATTTGAGGATAGGGGCTCTTAAATAATAATTGTTTTGGTTTGGAGATGGTTAATTGTTGTGTGAGTATCGCTTCGAGGATTATAACACTTTTTTAACTCTTTCATTTGCTCGTATTTAGTCATTGTTTGTGAGTAACTCTCTGGTGATACTATGATCCCTAAGCTGTATATATATATATATATATATATTTATATATATATATATATATATATATATATATATATATACGTACAAGTTTCTGTACGACCAAAGGCACGTGCTATAGAGACAAAAGAAAAATTCAAACATTGTGATATCAAAGAAAGTTTGAAGTATTTTAAATTACATTCATCTATATATACAACTCTATCTATTTTCCAATTTATTACAAGAAAAGAAAAAGAAAAAAAGACATATATTCTAAATAACTTTAAAAAATATCCTCTTTCTGCATGAATTTCTTTGACGAGGAGTTATTATTATTTTTAAACACGGTCTATTGTACCATCTTTATCACAAAGATTTCGGCGTTTTTTTTTCCCGCTGGATTTCATCTCCAAGTAACCTTGAGGGAGTTTCAAACTGACTTCATATCCAGGGATATCTTGCCTAGGTCCTAGTTCGCTATGTCACCAGATTCACGTAGGATCGCTTGAAATACACCAGGTGACTGTCCCGTGAAGGTTACCTGTCCAAACAAGAGATGATATCCGACGAAAACAACGGCCGATTCGTCTTGATAAGAACAAAGGTGTAGAAAATAGTGAACGTGTAAATACTGAAAAATCATCTCTCTTTATCAACACACACACACACACAAACACATAAACACACATATACACACAGACACGTAAACACACACATATATGAATTTCATTTCAATCCTTCAGGAGTTTCTGATCCTTAGCTATGATTATTATTGAACATATCATTTTCGTTTATGATTTATTTCATCACGATTTTACTGTTAAGCTTGGAGAATAATTATACATTGTTATTGCTCAATGTAGAGTTCAGTAGTGTTATAAAAGCTTCGGATAATCTCAGTAAAATATATTTAAGATAGAATGGTTCAAAGCTTAATTTAACAACTGAGAAATTTTGGATATCGTCAGCATCGTCGTTGTAAAATCAACATACGTATTAATATTTTTATCAGAGATGCAATCTCCTAAAAGAACATCGAAATTTACACATTTCGTATATACAGACAGTTTTAGCCCCCATAGATGGTCTCAGATTAGACTGAAAGTACTTTTGAAAATAATATATATATATATATATATATATATATATATATATATATATATATATATATATACAAGTTATGAAAAAACTTGGTAATCTGTATGGGTAATCCCAGGAGGATGAAACCCTGAGAGCTCAATGTAAATCCAGAGCTAATATTTTTTAAAAAATCAGACCACTTTAAGGTTCCATTATAATAATTTATTTCACCAGAGCCCTTTTAAAGGACTCTGGATCATCAGATAGCACTTCCAAAAATGAAATGAAAAATGAAATGAAAATCGATGGGTAGTGTATGCTTTTGTAATTTAACAGAGAGTGTAATATGAGTAGTTAGAGAGACATGGTAGACTTTAGGGAGGGTTTAATTTAATATCTCTCTCAATCATAATTTGTATTGGGGGAGAAGAAGTGACCAGACCTTGAGGGGAGACGTGAAAAAAGAAAAAGGAAAAAGAAAGAAGATCGAGAGGGAAGTAAAGAGAAAGAGGCTGTAAATGGGTTCTACATATTTAAAAGATGGTTGGTACGTTTTAGCAATTTATGAAAAAAAATAGATTTTAATGTTTGATAGTAATTTAGATGTCAAACAAACCCCGAAGAAATTAATTTGATGCTTGCTAGCAATTTAAATATTTAACTTTTTACAAATAATTTAGGGATTTAATATGAGTTAAATACTGCATTTATTAACACATTCATAGAGAATATATTAAAAAAATAAAAATATACCAGTTTGTTTACCCGACTAATAGTACTCTTTTAATATTGAAAAAGACAGTTACGGTAACATCTTTATCAGTTTGAATCTAATATATAAATGTAATTTGTAATAATTTTTAGATGGGTAATCTTTTTTAATGTGTATATATATATATATATATATATATATATAGAGAGAGAGAGAGAGAGGAGAGAGAGAGAGGGAGGGAGGGAGAAAGAGATCAACAAAAGATGGAAATTCAGTGCAATCGCATTTTTGTAGGAGACGGAATATATGACTCAAACACAACCCAAAATGTATGTGCTGTAAACAAAATATTAAATCTTTCCTCATTATTTAACTTAAAATGTCTTATGAACTGATATAAATAGCGAAACATCATTACCTTTATAATGGTTTCCCTATCATACGTTAGTTAATTCATATCTTCAAGATTATATATATATGTATATATATATATATAGATATATATATATATATACAATACTATTAATGAAAGATTAATTAATTAAGTGATATTCTTTAATTAATAATGGCTTTGGTCTGTCTTTTGACATACAGCTCTTTCTGGATCTGTATACTCCTCGCGATTCTATACGGTTTACCATATTGTATCATATATATATATATATATATATATATATATATATATATATATATATATATATATATATATATACTAGCAGAGGGAAGTAGCACACGCGCACATATATAGTTGAAGTCCACCATATATATATATATATATATATATATATATATATATATATATATATATATATATATATATATATATATATAGTAGACTTCTCCGTTTACGAGGGTCAAGCAGCTCAGTTCGTAGGAAGAGACAGCCAGACACACATATAATTTGATTATATTGGTGAATGTTTGTGCAGCGACTACCTCACTTTTTGAAGGGCCGAATAGATAGACTAGGTCCACACTTTTTTGAATTTAGTTGTCCTTCAATCTACCCATATATGGAGGGAGAAGAAGATGATTAATAACTTTTCCCAAGGGGATTATTACATAAGTGAATGCAATGACTAGAATTCGACTCGGCTCTCTGTTTCCTCAATCCAACCCGCTGTCCAATACTCTACCGTGTCTCATATATATATATATATATATATATATATATATATGACGATATGCAATATTTTAAAATTTTATATATCAACAAAGAATATTTAGAAAAATATGACAAATTGTGAAAAAAATTTCTGGAAACTTTCCATCTGACTAGACTACTAAGTCTCCGCATGCGGACAAAATGAGAGATGCTGGTAGGTTAAACAATTTTGAATGAATTTTCTTTTCTACAATTTTTTTTTCTCTCTAGCCAAATTCTTCAGCATTATATTTCTTTTACTTTTTCTCTCCTTCACATTTGTCCCTGATTATCCAACATCCTGACTAGTCAGTTGTCCCAGCCTGGGTTAATCAGGGACAATTATGATAGAGAGAAAAATAAAAAAAAAATTACAGATTGAAAAAAATATTCCTTAAAAAATTATTTCAAATTTTTTTTTAAACAAACAGCATCTCTCGTTCCGTGCGCATGTTTAGGCGTGGCAACATCAACAAAGTCCAGTCTGATGAAATCCTAATGGATGAAACGAGTCATAAAACTTTTTTTTCAAATTATATATATGATATCTCTAATACGGAAATGTTTGAATATAACCATATACTGATTGCTGTCTTATTTGGATTGTTTCCGGCGAATAAAGTGAATATATTTGCCAAAAATAGACGAAAGAGATTTGTTTATGGGAAATTTCTAATTGCGTTCTTGTGCATGTTAACATGGCCAAAATATTTGAAGAGTGTACCAACTTCTGCGTGCAAGAAAATAATACAATTACGTGTAAAGCAAGACACTAAAACATAACGTTATGTCAATCGGAATCGTTCTAAACACAAAGTATATGACGAATGTATTTGGATGCGTTTCTGTTAGTAACATAATTAACGGTAAAATGATAACCGATAAATATGATTTTGAATTCTGAGATGGCGTCATGATTGTCCCTTAAGAAATTAGAGTATATTTGGCCAAATATATTCTTGAAATAAAGTTAATATATTTGCTTTCTACGTCATTGACTCACATCAAATAAAGAAAATGCTATATATATATATATATATATATATATATATATATATATATATATATATATATATATATTGGTTCCTAAATCCAGTGTCTGTTATCGGTATTATAAGTATTAATGAAGTTTCCCTTTCTGCATTTTTTTTGTGAAGCAGTGTGTAATATCTCCATCACACGAATGTCATTATTTTCTCTTTGAGCTTGATGCACTTCCTGCTGCTGTTGAAAATGTTAGACATTTCCATGACGGTCGTCCTTGAGTATTGAATCCAAGGGTTGGCAGTGAATATTTCGGAGACAGTAGCAACGCGTAGTGAAGGTTCGCAGTGGATATCACAGCAGAGTGTAGTTCATCCTTCTCCTGGTCACCTTTGGTCCTTCTGGTAGGAGGAAACAAGATGGCCGCCTTTATACACTATGAATACAATGTTGGGCGGCTTCTGATTGGTCAACCTACTATTGGTCGATTATAAAGGGGAATAAGTCATTCTGACTCGCTCACGAGTTACGGATATAATATATACCCAAAAAACCGTAACAGAAAATACTCAAGTGACAGGCTTTCTTCTATCCGCCACAGTTCTTTGTCTGTAATTCTCTAATGCTCGTCCACGAAGAAGTATGGTCGTTGCTGAAACCATTGGGCTTTATCCGCTTGGAGCCGTTTGTTTATCATTGAACTGAGACAGGGGTTTTATACACCTGAGAGTTTTGCTATTTTAGCAATAGACGTATATATATACGGCCTGAATGTGCGAGAAATTTTGATAGAAAATATGTGTCCTCCAGACAGTAATCGAACCTTTATCATTTACGGAACCGTCATATAGCCTGACGTGCCTTAACCCATTAAGCCACAGAGAAGCGTTCGGCGAGCATAGTCGATTTTACTGCTTTTAAACACAATTCTACATGATTTTCCCGCATTCATTCATATCTGCTCCCTGTGTATCCAAATGTAAACAAATGACGTCATACATTATGAAATGGACAAAGTCAAACGATTATTTAAAAACAGTAAAACTATTTGAAAAACAGTATGAAAATTTCTCGGACATTCAGACCGGTAAATGTTGTTAATACTATTTATTATAAACAGGGCATTTACTTAAATATTTGAATCTAACAAAAAGAACGTAAAAACATAAAAATGTATCTTATATATATATATATATATATATATATATATATATATATATATATATATATATATAACTAAAAGCAGATTGACTGATAATATATCTTTCCTTTTCGTTTATGTCAGTTAATAGATTTTTGGCAATTTCTTCGGTTAAAATGTGTTTCTTTGTATAATATACTTATTTCCAAAATATCTACATATAACATTTTAGAATCATATTTTCATTAAAGCAATTAATATTAGATTTAATATTGTTTTCTACTGAATATTCCATCAGTTGGTTATCCTAGCTATTTTTATGAACGATAGTTTAGGATTTTACCAGTTCTTTCTGATAATCATCACATAAACAAAATGAAACAAGAGAGACCAGATTGTCTAGTGGTCAAGGTATTTCTGATCTCAAGGATTTTACCATGGACGACAATCGAAATGTTCTAAAACACGTAATTTCTGAAGCAAAAGATATTTCTTTTGATTTTTTTCTTAACGTCCGTATATTATGTACTATTTTGTCGACTCGATTGTGCTCTTATCGATCTGATGGCGTTTCCGCGTTCGAATCGATTTGGATATCGATTAGTTTTGCCTCTATGGTTTCTCATAATATAATGAAAAGAAAAAATGTCTGATCTTACTTCCGGATAACTTTTTTTTTTAAAGAAAAGCTTATAAAAAAACAGTCTTAAGTAGGTCAGCAGTAAAGACCCCACCTCGAAATATCAGACACGTTTTTATGGCTTAAATTAATAATGATATTTCTTGTTGGTCAATGTTTATATTTTTCAATTGATAAATATCGCCATCATTCGATTAAAAATTCCGTATCCCGTTTTTCTCAAAATCTTAAAGTCAATAAGATAAAACATTTCTAGATATTTTTCGAGTAAAAACAGGTATATTTCATGGATAATACAAACAGTTAAAATTATTAACGCATACACAGAATCTAATAGAAGACAACAAGATAAAAATAAAATGTAATCGTTATTAAATCTATACAAAATCCCAAAATTAAGTGAATATAAATAACTTTGCTATGCAATAAATTTGAAAAAAGGTATTTTGAAAACAACACATGTTAAATCTATTAACGTATTAGCAAAATCCGAGAAAAAAGATTGCACGTTGCAAAAAGACATTCGTTAAAATTATTAAAGCAGATGCAAAACGTTAAAAATGTCATTCTAAATGAAAATTAAACTACTTGCAAATTGGATTTAAAAAAATAAGCGTAGGTGAAAAAGATAACACACAAATTATTGGACTATATGAGAAACCAAGAAGAAGAAAATATGAAAAAGAGACTTAATTAGTTAGTTAGTTAGTATTAACTTATATGCAAAATGTTAAAATGAAGACTGTACAATGGATAAATAGTTTCCTTAAAATAAATCAAAATATAATAACAGAATATTTCAATATTTTCTCGGCTCGCTGCTCGATCTTCGACTCCTAAAAGTATTATTTGAATGGTAGGTTACCTAACTGTTAGGTAACCTGGAAATATTCGCTGAAAAAGTGGAATACATGATGAAAAATGCCCTCTATTTAATGAAATGATTATTATATTTATTATTGAAAGGAAAGGACAAATGATTTTTGATTCTTAAATTATATTTTTAATACTTTTTTAGAACCTTCAAAATGTAATTTAATATTTCTAATGGCCCAGTAAGTGTCCATAAATTTGTATAGGAAATTTCAGCATCTTTTGTTACTGTTGTGACGTCCCTAAACACAGCCTTCGCTCGCTCCTGGCTGCTTCGTTCGGGTGTCGCCGCCCCAAACGTGACGTCCGCTTGTTTGCGTCAGTCGTGTTGTCCCGTCCTGTGACGACCAACTGGCTTGGTATAGGTCGCGGCACCCAAAAGTGACGTTCTAACCTTTTGGTGATTCGGATGGGAATCTGGTTAGTTTCGATATCAGCCTCGTCGTTCCTAACTCACTCCCAACGTCTGGTTACCAAAGTAACTGCGTTGATCTCCAGTCTGCCTACCCACGTTGTGAATTGATCTTAGGCAGACGAAATCAATCTGTAGTTGGGGCCGTAATGCAAATCGAGTTCAACCGAGGGTGACACCGCACAAATATGCATAAAATAAAATAAAATGATAACTCAAAAGTTCAAGGTATCAAAGAAAAAAGGATAACAAAACTTTATGTCTAGTTGCTGGATACATAGGACTGCGTCTATCTCCCGATCCGCTATATGGATTGTGACACGTTGTTCTTTTGTCAGGCGAGTTTTAACACTTTAAGTCGTCTGTTCTACAAGAAATTGGTTCTTGGTGTGTCTTCAGGCGAAAGTCGAAAAAAAATATTTTGGTGGTCAGGATCTAAGCCGCTCTTCAAAATAATTGTTCTTGGATTGAAGATAAGTTCGGAGGTTGCGCGAATCTTAGTCAGCTGCGAGGCACTCTTCTGTGCTGAACTCTCCGGGAAAATCTCCGGGAAACTATACTCAACTCAACTCAACTCAACTCTCCGGGAAACTCTACTGAACTGATTTCTGCTCGCTGCCACTTTGCTTATATGGACGCCGATCAAAACCGGGGTGGGTTTGTCGGCGTCGGAGGTTCCTCGATAATTCTAAATACTTATCCACTTCTTTTATTTTTGGTTAGGAATTTTCCACTTCTTTCCATTTTTGGGAGTCTTCCCTTACTCCCACCTTCTCACCATACTTCAGAGGGGCGTCAACTGTCCTCCCCACTTCTTCGAAGCAACCTCTAAATTTTAAATAATACTACGTAAATAAAAAGTATATGATCATGCGCTCATCTTATATTTGTCAAGTAATTTTTACGGATGTGACCCTAACAGAAAATATCCCAAACATCTATCTTTGTCGATACCAAATAAAACACCAACTTTTGTGTTAAAAATACTTCTCTACGAAATTTTATGCTAAAAGAAGTCAATATTTGTTTCAAACAAATTAATTAAATATTAAATCAGCTTATGTCCATCAAATAAAGATTGAGAAAACTATATTTTATTTTTACAAGATTATTTTTTATTAAAGCTAATTTCGTTGTGTCGAGAGAATTGTAAATATAGTTAAAATCCGGCATATTTAGCAATTTCATAAATAAATCTATTTCCAATCAATTTCAATTAGTTTTGAAATAAGCAGAGTATTTATTTTATTGTAAATGTTAAATTTCATCTATTACCTTTCAATTAAATTTGAAATAAAATCTCTAAGAAAGATTTTTTTAAAATTCATTTTAAATGTTAGGTACGGCTATTCTTTGGAAGTCCCTACTCAAAGGTAATACCTCCTGCCTTTTCTCCGTTGCATGGATATATATATATATATATATATATATATATATAGTGGTTAAAAGTTTCGAATTCTGGCTATGAGACCCGGATTCGAATCTTACCATGGTCGATTTGTCAGGAAAAAGATTTCCTTATGTTATCGGACTGGAGGGGTCTATCCAAGCGTGCGGCACCTTTAAAAAGTGCCTGAAAAACCATATCACGGGTTGACCCAAGCCTTATGATTAAAATTGGGTAGACGGAACCCTTGGGGGATGTCAATAGCTGTGCTAGCACAAAGCCACCTGTCATTGTGGCCGAGGGTATGAGCGTGCTGGCGTTTTTCAAATTGTTGATCATGCTAGATAACACGCTCTTTCCCAGAAACTGTAACTAACGCCTGCTCAGCATAGTTGCAATATAAACCACAGATGGGGGTCTCTGGGTGTTGAATGAACATAAATGCTCTAATAGGGATTGGCTAGCCGCCGTAGTAGACGGGTGTCCTCGAATACGAGTGGCCAGCTATACATGCATATATATATATATATATATATATATATATATATATATATATATATATATATATATATATATAAACACAGATTCATTCTATTATCTCTTAAATATTAGTCTCAAATTAGTCTCATTTAAAAGGATTTCATTTCTTTGTACATTTGTCCCCAAAATTACATTTCATGTACGTTTTTAAAACAAATATTACAGCTCGAAGTACATTTCCTACAATTTCAAAAAGAAATTCATTTTTCATAAAAGAGAAATGTTACGCTTAAATAGCATTGGTAGAATTATTCCTGCCAATGTTTAAGTTGCTTAAATACGATGCACGAAATGTACATAATATAACAATTCCGAGTGATAATAGACATTCTTAATAAAGTAAATGAATATATCGACTTATATTAAAAAAGAAAAGGTGTATTTTAATAATTAAACATTTTAAATGCACAATAATATAATAAGAATTATAATATAATAAACAAAGAACAATATAATAATAAGTGCAAAATAAAAGGACCAACTGAAAACAAAGATGAAAGTCACTTGATGTGTGTCTAAATCGTTTCAAACACATACACAAGAACATAAAACTGACGATGTTCCATCACCGTTGAAACCGAAAATTTCGAAGTCACCATAAGAGAAAACGAAATCAAACGACAAAATAGAAAGTCTCGACAAAATCGACTTCGTCCTCCAACGACATTTACTATGCAATTACTGCTATTGTTTCTTCCATAGAATAATTCGTCTATTTAGTCATCCTAAAGGTAACTCAGAAATTAAATTAAATTGTTATTTCCAATAGATTACGTTTGAGTGAGATTGCAGAATGCCAAAATGGTGAGGCACAGGTAGAAAGAAACATCCCAATATACTCATTGTATGACTTAGAATGATAAAGGTATATCTTGTGCATACATCACAATATATGCAATATTGTGAAAGGCTTTGATGAAAACAACGTAAGATATTGCACTGAACGAGGCAACAGCGCACAAGTAGTGAGAATGAGTAAATATTATTAGAATATGTAGGATAGATAACTGTTGACCCTAGATTTGAAAAGGTTAAAATGATAGAGAAGGTACAGAGTGTTATACCAGAACATTAGCTATTCTATTGTAATAGACTCTCCCACACATAATAAGTAGTAGTAGTAGTTGTAGTAGCGGTCGCCAGTTGAGCTCAGTGGAGTTGAGTGAGTCAGTGGATGTCGGACATTGAAGTATCAACCTTCACATATAGATTACTGCGTCATTAACTCTTATTTCAGGTACCTAACGTTTTGTACATCGGGCCGACTTAGCGAAATACAAGCCTCCACTGTGAAAACTACTCTACAACACCAAGGAGTAATGGATAGCGGCTCGGAGTGAGGAATCGGAGAGCCGAAATATCAAAATGTACTCATTGTATGACTTAGTAAGAGCCGAGTCTAAATTCTAGTTGAATCCATTACATTCACTTATGAATCGTCGACTTCTGCCCTCAGCCGTGGGTAAGTAACAGGACAGACCGGGTTCTATAACCTTGGATCGCAACTGGTCTACCGCAAAAAGAAATAGAAACCTACTGCAAGGAACAAAATTTGCCTCATCAGTCATGTATCGAAAGATACATGATCGCCTAAGCGTGTATCACGCATGGCATATAACTGACTGAAGATGATAATGATCAAGGTCGTATACACTGGGGATTTTATTTTTTGATGACTTAGATTTCTGAGTGGAACTTGCTAATTACCAACAAAATGCGAAATTAATATGTATGAGTCGACTCTGTGCATGGTGAGTTCTAGATGTGAATTCCAGGATTGGCAGAACAGAGGAGTATGATGTCTGAACATCTCCCCCGACTAGTCTGAGGTTAGCAACGTTCAAATGTGGGAAACATGATATCGGACAGAAATTAATTAATCACCCACAAGGCCGCGTATACTAATTTTTGCACTCTTTGAGGTTTGGATATCTCCAACCAAGAAATATTTAATTTCTTGTCTGATTTGGCTCTTGTAAAGAGACTATATAACACAAACAGTCGAGTAGATTTCAGTGCGGTGCATTTAACTGACTATTTATTTTAAAATCATTTCACCCCAATCAAGGTGGTAATGCCACTAGTACGCAGGAGGTTACAGTAAAAGTGAGAGAAAAGACTGGATATATGGGCGATTGAGGTAAGGATAAATGATTAACGCGATTCAAGAAGATAAAACATAGTCATTAACGTCGAATTTCAATTTTTGCACAGCCTGGATGTGTGAGAAAATAAATTGTTGGAGTAGAAATGGCGGTTACAATCATCTATTTTAAAAGTAAATAGTGGGAAGCGGATGCAAATCTAGTAATACGCTTAAATTAAGGCAAAAAAAATTTTTGAAATTTTTTTGCGAGTATATAGGAGTTCCACTTGAGGTCTGGAGTTAGGTTGTGCCCCAACAGACATTTCAGGCAACGAACCTCATTATCAGTACAAAAACTTTTCATGATTGGAGAACACTCGGGGTCTGATCTGTGGTTATGAATCGATTGTATATTTACCTAATACTCTTAAATTTCTTTATAATTTAATTTTCAACTTTATTCAACAGCGTAGTTCACACAGGCAAGGGTCACTTGTAGGCCAATCTGAATCAATCTGCCAAAAGGTTTTATACTATCCGCGTTCTGTTATTATCTGACATCTGTTCTTTCACCTCAATGGAATCATTAGTGAAATTCAGAAAGGAATTTTAATGGAAAAAAAAATGAACAAACATTCACTCGCTGCGATGTTTCACCACATTCTTCGATCAGTGCGTATTATACAAAGGACACTTTTTCACATGGCATGGTTGAATAAATGTTATAATTTCTCAATACTAAGTAGAAAATTGCTGGTGCAATGGTATACTAATAAGTGTTGAGGTTGAGCTTTTCCAGTCACACTTTGATCAGTTCTGCTGGAAGGAACTGAGGAAAGATTTACATTATTTCGTTGTGTTGTTCCTTAATAATATAAGAAGTATTTGTCGCTAAAATAATTGTCTCGTAGTTGATAACGTGTTTAATCTTGTCTTGCTGCTATTTAAATATATAAATATATTGTAGATAAGGTAGATCGTATGCTATAGTATCAAATAGTCCTGATAGACAGGATAGTATAGTAGTAAATGTTTTTTTTAGCGGAAATATACTCTGAATTTCTAATGGGATATTTTTTTCGATATTGAATTGTAAAATTGGCTCGAGATTTAAATATGAGTTTACTTTCTACTGTGTCTTACTAATATTACCTGTATGATTCATAATTGTTGAAACTTGACTAATGCATGGAATAATAATGCAACACAAAATGTACTTAGAACAAAATATATTGAAACAAGAAAGTGTACACAATATTTACATATAGTCTTTTGTATATTCCTGGTAAGACCGTTCCTGGAGAATGTGTTGACTGAGTCGCAGTCGGGCAGAGTCTCTGGTTGAATCTCTTGATTCCTGTATTTATCTATCCACCCACGAGGATAAAATGTGGCACAAGGCCGGTTTAAAGTGGGTATCTCCGAGCCCGTAGGCTCGGCCACAAATATGGCCTTTCTGAACCCGCCTAGACGGGTTCAAGGCCTGTCTACCACCCCGGACGAAACCCTGCCTCTCGGCAAAGCCTCGTCCGGGTCCCTCACTGCAAAATGCAGAGAGTTCGACTGAGAGTGAATTTCTTGATTCCTCCCTCTCTTCCCGGTACCAACCATATTTATATGGTCGGTACTCCACTATGCAAATTAGGTGGATCCTACCACAACAATAATAAAGCTACTCGATTATCGCATGCTATAGAGTTTGATACCGTGGTTGACTGCATATTAGAAAAGCACCGAAAAAACAATGACCGGAAGTGTGAAGCACCCAGTGAGGAGAGATAATCGCTAATCAATCATAATTGCTATAGCGAGGCAAGCTTACTAACCATTACACTACACCGAATTTCCAGTTCTTGCTCCCATTGTGTATTTACATTGGTAAGATATCAAGGTAAGTGCAGATAATGTAATGTAGTTTAATTTTGAATTAGAGAATACTTTATAATATTCCCAAATATCTCGGCAATAACAAAAAAGAAGGAAAACTCTGGAGTAAATTAAATATCATTTTTCTATTTCACAATTTAAAGAGAAATCTATTTATATATTAATTACGCCCCCGCACACATACATATGTATTTCCTTTTTCTTTCCTTTATGCTAGTTGATTTTGTGAAGCTCACTGTGATCAACTTAACAAATGGATCTGTGGAAGGAACGGAGAGATGTTATATAGTCAAACTTTACTTAGAACTACTAGAAACAGGCAGCGATGGTGAGACATAATCGAACACGTTACGACATATAAAAAAAATGATGATCACTTGTAAACACATTTTAAAATATCTAAATAAACACATCTGTCGTCATCTTTGGTTTTCTTATAAGCTGTTCTTTTATTGTCTTTTCTCCTCACTAATCTCGGGTTTGTTTCTCTCTAAATAACTATTTGCGTCTTAGTGACTTCATCGACTATTTTGAAGTAAAATATATTTTCTTTTTCTTTTTGCACCTAGATCTTTTTATTGTTCTTTCTATTAAATAAAGCTTTCTCCGGATTGTTTTTCTCTCTCTCTCTCTCTCTCTCTCTCTCTCTCTCTCTCTCTCTCTCTCTCTCGAGTCTTAGTGGCTTTATCACCTTTTTGGAGTGCGATGTCCTTTATCCTCCCTTTTTATACCCTCTTCTTTTATTAGCCTTTCTACTCAATAATTTTTCTCAGTTTTTTATCCACTTTTTCCTTTATCGTCTTCCGTAAGGCAAAATGTTTAAAATGAAAATTCTTCAGTTAATTATTGTCCTTTTGCGTCGGAAAATCTATGAACATGCATTGATCGAAACTTAGAAAGAGTATCTGAAGACAATGGAAAATGAATATAGTATATATATATAAAAGAAAACTGTAACCAACAATAGTTTGTTTTTGGGTATTTTTTATTAAATGTATGCATTGGAACCTTTTTTTCATGGTTTTATTAACTTCCAAATATATATCTTTCAAGAGAACCGTGGAATGTCCAATCTTACTACAAATAAATGCGTGTTTATGTTAAGAGTCACTTGGAAAACATCTCAGTATATATAAGCAAACTGAAACAGGGGAGCACAATTGTTTTGGCAAAACGCAGAATTCAAATGGGGAAAAAAAAAACATAAATGAAATATCGATAGATGAAATATACCTACCCCAGATTTACATAAATGATATTTAGTATAGAACTATTTCTGGCAATATAAACGTCTCTAGGGAAATAATTTTATTTATTTATTATTTTTGGTTTCTTTTAGCGGAAATATGCTCTGAATTTCTAATGGAATATTTTTTTTCGATATTGAATTGTAAAATTGGCTCGAGATTTAAATATGAGTTTACTTTCTACTGTGTCTTACTAATATTACTTTATAAAGCTACTCGATTATCGAACTGTTAAAGCAATTATATTAGTGAATTTAATTTTTAATCCGACATTAAGTGTTCACTATAATAACGTTTGATGGAATAAGACAAGTAAATAAGAAATGGTTACTTGTATGTAAAATTCCAGAAACTCCGTGATATTTGTCTGTGTAGATCTATGCGACAGTTGATGATTTGGACATATATACAGAATTTTGTTTTCTTTAGAATCAAACTTAACGCTAGGATGGCCGAGGTGTCGTTTTCGATACCTCTAAATTTTCAACAAATTACTATGGAATAATTAGTTTTGGTTCGATGCTGAGGCTGTACAATTATTGAATTTTAGCAAAGATGCTTAACAGACTTAATTCTTTAAAAAATATTTAGTGGAATAGCTGATATTTGAGGTTTTATTTGAATGGCCGAGTGTCGTTTTGACACCTCGGCTATTTATAGGTAAATGCATTGAAAAATTTCTCACAAGCAATAATACTTGTGTTTATGCCCCTATCTATTTATTTATCTACACACACACACATAATTTATATATATATATATATATATATATATATATATATATATATATATATATATATATATATATATATATGTATAGAATCACTTTCTTTCAGTATGAGATATACTAATATTTGTGAATTTCTTTTCAGACTTGTTATTCCTGACTTGAATATTGAATATATTAGAGATGGCTGCTTCACGGCGTAATGTAAATCAAGATGACAAAGGAGCTGGTCATCCTAGTGTTAATATGAATTATATTAAATAAAATGACCAGAAAATCTAATATTTAACGAGTGCCTATTCTCGGTATGAAATTTAAGAACCATCAACCCTTTTCTGAAATAAAATAAACTTTTTCTTTTTTTTTTTTTACTAATGTCCACGTACATTGTGTAATAATACGAGTAAAGGGCGTAGTTTAATGATTATGTGGATAAAATAATTGTTAAACACCAGAATTAAAGATGTTAAGTATCTAATGGTCAGGAAAGTAATATGGCATTCTGTTCCACAAAGTAACAGTTATTGGGAAGAATCTATCCGAGAGGAATTTGCTCCTTACTAAATGAATACAAAGAGATTGGGGGGGGTCGATTTATTGTACCCGGCAAGTCCGGTTTTAGCAGAAAGGGTTAGAGTTGGAGGAACTAAGTAACTTATTTTATTTGAACATTTTCTATGTAAATAGCGGTACTAGCGAGGTGTTTGCAACGTTTTCGTAAGTGGGAAAAGTGTTGTAAGTTGGAAGATAATTCATCATTCAAAAGGCCGTATGAATTCTTTTGGACTCTAACAAGCTAGACGAGTGAAAACTGGGCAACTAAAGCACAGAGTGGGTATCAGTAATCTATGTTCGACCTGATCCGACTGTTGTAAATATAGAGGATTTCAAGCGTAGCTGTATAGGAAAATATTTACCTAGGACCTTTAGCGATGGGTCGTATATACGAGTTTCAGTTAAGGTCTGAGTTGGGTCTAAGTTCCAATAGACGTTCAAGCGGAAAGATTACATACGTCCATTGCGATATACTGATGTTCAGGATGTCTTCAGAGATTATAGAACGTACAAGTTTGGTTATACAAGTATTGAACATGACAGCCAGTTTCCTCACAATTTAAAGAGCATATATAAAATAACGACGGGACATATTCCAGCTTTTTAAAGAGTTGTTTTCTGAGTTTGGTGGCCGGATAATAGTGAGATCAATCCCTGTTCTGGCTAGCAAATATTATGACTCAACGGAAAGGAACCTAGAAATAATTGTACGGGATTACTAAAAGGCAAAGTAGTATATATATATATATATATATATATATATATATATATATATATATATATATATATATATATAATTACAATTATAGGATTGGTGTATACGGAATAAATTCACATAACCAACAATTACTATTCTGAAAAGAGTGCTCGATGCACAGGAGTAGAGCGAATATAATTATTTATTCGAAAAATATAACATAAATATTTTAAAAATCACTACAAAAATAGCCACCAGAGGTGTTGAAAAAAATGGTTATTTTTGTAGTGATTTTATAACATATTTATGTTATAATTTTTGAATAAATAACTATATATATATATATATATATATATATATATATATATGTGTATATATATATATATATATATATATATATATCAAGACACGGGGAGCGGATCGAGTACAAATATTTATGTTTGATTTAATAATGTGCTCTGTTCCATATTCCCCAAAGGTTACCCTGAGTGACACCAATAAAGTTTAGAGGACACAACATCCAAAACGTTGTAAAAATAACAGAAGTATGCACTTAATGTAAATAAAAAAATAAAACTTGTCTTATATCAATTCGTATTTTGCAAAACCCAATGTAAACAAGAGAAAATATTTCATGAAAATTAATAAGGTTTAAAAGTGGTTAAACTCTGATGAACTTTTCTTCTCATGAAGAAAAATGAGAGTTGTTGACTTACAGAAAGAGTGAATATATTCAATAAAATCATCATTGGCTTCAACCCCGGCCTCCAGGCGACTTCAGAATCTCCCGCAAATCTTCTGGGCTGTTTCCTTATTTAAGTTGGTGAATACTGCCATAATTCTTGCCTTCACTTCATCTTTATTCTTTCTTTGTTCGTCTCTCGCTCAACTGCCCCTCCCTCCCGCATGATAATCAAGGTTTGCAAACTGTGGAGTTAGGTGACCAGATTTAAGTGGGTGAGGTAGCCGCAGAAAATCGTTGACAGCCATGATAGGGTTTTACTTCTATATGTGGCATGGTGAAAAGTACTGTTGCTAGACATATGGTTTCCAACAGCCACCCTCTTGACCCAGAGCAGCCCTACCTCTCCAGGACATTTATGTAGACCCCTCTGTTGAGTTTGGATCCCTCATCAACAAATTCGGGCGTTCTTTTCTTCTCCGAACGATCAGAGTGAGTTTTCCGAGCTGCCGTATCTCCGTGATCACCATTAGACTAATCTATCTTTTTCCGAAACCCCGGTACTGTCCACGAATTAACACAGAAACACTCGAAAATGTACGTATTGGCGCTTCCGGTGCAAATGCGAAGCAGTATAGCATGTCGTTTCCAAATTTCTGGCGGAGTGAAGGACGTCATCGTGCAAATTTCTCATATACCGTGCCCAATAGACGTTACTATACGGTGCAGTAGACAAAATATAACAAAAACAAAAAACACGCGTGTACAAAATGAAAAAAAAAATACAAATGCAATTTTTGAAAACATAACATAATAAGCCAGTGGGCGATCTTGTTCCAACCTAATACTGTTTTGCATATTTAATAACAACTTCTATCTGTTAGTAACTTTCTATAATGTATGTCAAAATTTAAGCCACAAATTAAAATTATCGAATCAAACTCAAATATGAAGGAATATTCTAAATACCGAAGGATATTATACATTATTTTATTACTTCACCCCAAGAAAAAGGCATTATTAGTAAAGAAAAAAAAATCATTATTGTTGAGATGTTGTGAGTTTCCCGCGTGTCGGTGTATGAATCAAGACAAACACAGTTGTAGAGGAAAATACTGGTATATTCATAAAAGCAATTAACAATAGAGTGATTAGTAGAACGAAGGTTGGTTAGTACGAAACAATATCCAATGTCTATAGTCCAACGGTATGTACCGGGTAAGCTTATCTGGACTGCTCACGCTGACTCTCTCTCTGACGCCCTGTCACTCTCTCTCCAGAGCTGACTTATATAAGAGGGATCAGTCCATTACTAGTTAGAAGGTGGGCGCGCCCCAACAATTATTAAGGAGCAAGACGAATAAAAGAAAAGGAATTAAGAAGACAGAGGATAACAATTAGCATGGCATTTTCATTTTTGAAAATGAAATTTGGCTGGAAAGCAATAGGTTGGAATCGAGAGAAGAAACTGTTAATTTAGTTTGTTCTCAAGCTATGAAAATATTAAAACTATATTAGAGATTTTAATTTTATCAAATTAAAATATCTTCTTAAAAGAACAATGTACATGTATTCTGATATGGAAACCAATTTTGTAAGAAGAAAATGTATTTTTGTCATATTTTCTTACATGATTGATTAGATATTTTGAACATTTAGGTTTTATTGAAATTAATTTTATTAATTGTTAATAAGAATCAGCTAAAGTATTTCTTACTATTTTTACATGAAGAATTAGAAAAAAACTATGAAGGGAGGATATTTGAATCCACTGATAAGATCTTGGCAAAGGATGATTTACGAGGGAGGACCCAAAAGTAATTGAAATCGTTTTCTGTGTGACAAGCCCGTAGTAGTTCAGGCTTCCACCGCTAGATGACAATTAAGGAAAGCCTCAGGCATCAGTGTGCTAACTGCTGTCATCGTGGGAAGACGTACAGCTCCGTAGTTCACATTTGTTTTGAAGTGCTTCACGTCTTTTAATCTATTTTTTCACCATGGCTGAAAGGATGTATGTCGTAAACTGAAAGAACAGTTGGAAATTGATCCAGACCTTTTTTTCGGAGTTCATCACTGATGACGAAAGCTGGTACTAGGACTACGAACTGCAAACGAAGCAGTAATCAAGTCAGTGGAAGCATCCAACGTCCCAACGGCCCCCAAGAGCGCGTCACGTGAAGTTCAATATCAAGAAGATGCTGATTTGTTTCTTTGATGTGAAAGGAATTCTCCACAAAGAATTTGTTCCTCTTGGTCAAACTGTTATCCAGGCTTTTTACTTGGAAGTTGTGAAGCGTTTGCGGGACAAGTTGAGACGAAAACGCCTTGACCTGAGGCAATGTGTAGGGTGGTCGTTACTTCACGACAATGCGCCCGTGTGTGACAGTTTCTGACCAAGAATGGCAATACACTGCTTTCTCATCCTCCCTATTCACCAGATCTTGCCCCCTGCGATATTTTTTTTTGTTCCCGCGAATAAAGAAAGTCCTCAACGGAAAACGGTTTGCAGATGCGGAAGAGATTAAGAAGTAAACGACGGAGTCATTAAAAAACATAACTTCACAAGAGTTCCAGGACTGCTTTGAACAGTAGAAAACACGTCTTGACCGGTGCATTGCTTCAAATGGAGAATACTCTGAAGGTGATAAAAATATAAACATGCAGCAATAAATGAATAAAATTATATGACACAATTCCGCTTACTTTTGGGTCCCCGTCTTATTAATGTTACTTAAAATGTTGTGATGAATTATTGAAATCATTTAAAGAAAGCAAATCATTTCTGCTAAAGAAATGCATAATCGTGAAAAGGATGAAAACGTTGAATGTTTTATGCGCCGACTTCATTCCGAGTATGTGCTATCGTTGATCTCCACAGCATCCTATCTTTTGTAGCCTAAAACAATGTTAATCTTCTTGATCTAAGTCAGAGGAGAGATCAGCTGCTAAGCTCTGGTCATTGAGGGATTGGAAGGTGCATCCATATATCATCCATGTTGTATCATCAGCATCGATATTAACATATTGCTTACCTGAGTCTAGATTAACTAAATTAGAAAGTTATGGTAATTGATTTATGAAAATATATGATTAGAGAAATTTAGTAATACAATTCATACATGATGACAGATTTTCAATATTGTACAAATCAATAGAGTTAACATTATGAATGCCGGTAATAATCCCTGGCAAATTTTCTCGGTGTGGCACGGTGGAGTAATGGATAGCGGCTCGGATTGAGGAATCGGAGAACCGAGTTCGAATTCCAGTCGAATCCATGTTATTCACTTATGTGCTAATAAGCTTGGGAAAGGTATGAATCATCTTCTCCCTGTAGGTAAATAGCTTTTGATAGCTTTGGATAGCAATTGATCGACCGCATAAAGAAATGGCAACCTACTGCGGGAAAAATCTGCCTCGATCATATATCGAAAAATACATGATCGCCTAAGAGTATATCACACGTGGCACATAATTGACTGAAGTTTTCTCGGTCATGCTGTTATTGAACCGTTGTGATATAGAGTCTGTCATGACACAGGACTTAACTCGACAGAATCAGTTGTGAAAGTAATATGATCTAGACAAGTCACAGCAATAGTATTTTCTTCGTTCCTTTCTAAACAATTTCCCAGGACTACTTATCATGAATTGATCTGTCCATTCCTGATAGTAAAGAGGGTAACTGTCTCTTACCACAACATGAACTAACAATATATTTTTGTTTTCATTATGTATCTAGATATTTAAAAAATTACTAATAACTAATCCCTATCACACCTTCTTTTTTAACATACTGGGGTTTAAGGTTCCACTCCAACTTCTTAAGCCTAAACAAGGTGTGATATTTTACCATTCGTCCATGTTCAGGCTCTTTTTTCGGCACCTCGACGTCGTGTAATGGGTAGCAAGCTTGTCTCGCTAGATCAATTATGACTGATTAGTGAATTCAATACTCACTGGCCGCTCCATACTTTCAGTTTGTGCCAAATCTAAGCTACGCTTAGAAAAGCACCGTGTTCAGCCACTGTCATTCATTTCCACAGATGCAGCTTTTATGTGAATCTCTGATTCCCTTTACACTTCATTTCTTCAATAAGTTCTATAAGTCTTACATTTTCCAAACCTGCTTTCTGCGTCAGTGTTACCATAATTTTTAACTGCCTCTTTCTGATTTTAACTGTAAATATCGTCTTCTAGTTTTATTTAGAACTACCGCGTTGTTACAGTCTTCTGTATATAGCATTCTAATCTCATTATTCTTCATAATAGCGAATGCTCTTATTATAAAATTCATTTTTAAATGAATACTTTGTGATTTTATTATAACACGTGATGTAAGAAAAAAGAAAACATGAATGTAATTTTCTTACACTGCTAATTTACATTTTCTACTATAAAGAATTTTGCCCTTTTTAAAAAAAATGAATAACAATTTAAATTAATATTTTATCAATGATATTATACCTTATAACAACAAATATATTGACTTAAAATATAAAAAGAATATTATTTATCAATATTTAAAAAAGAAAATTCATGTTGAATTTTACTGGTATTGTTATTAACAATGTAAAACAAACTTAAACAGTTTAGCATTTTTACAGTAAATTTAAAAACTATACTGCAAAAATATTAAACTTGATAATTTTGTTTAGGTAATCGAATTTTATGTTTTTTGGTTTGGTTTGGTTTGGTTTGGTTTGTTTTACGGTTATTTAATGCCGACAAGATTTTTATTGCTGGTAATAATTTTTTTCAAAAATGTATTGCTGCTAATATTTTTTTCAAAATCTGTTGCTGGCAATATTTTTCCTTCAAAAAGTTATTGATTGTAATAATGTGTTGCTGGTAATAATTTTTCTTCAAAAAGTTATTGCTGGAAATAATGTGTTGCTGATAATATTTCTTCAAAAAGTTATTGCTTGTAATAATGTGTTGCTGGTAATATTTTTCTTTAAAACGTTATTGCTGGTAATAATGTGTTACTAATACTATTTCTTCTTCAAAAAGTTATTGCTGGTAATAATGTGTTGCTGGTAATATTTTTTTTTACAAAAATGTATTACTGGTATTAAAACCTATTTTTGAAACTTCATAGTGTTTTGACCCCAGCCTTGCGGTTAAATATCTGTCCATAGCTGGGACTCTAACAGGTGCTACTACCCTGGGGTTATGGTGGATCTGGGAACATCAGCAGTTAAGAGTCGTTCTACGCTCTTCAAAATCTCCTGACCAGAGGCCTTGCAGATGAATGTAGTTCATCCTCTTACACAGGGCGCGGATGTAGTTTATCGTCATCGTCATTTTTGGATAATCGTATTTTATGGCGAAGGAGCTGATTGATATGCACTCCTTCATAAAAAACGATTATCCAAAATTAAATTTTTCAAACTTTAAGATTGCCACGTCTGAATCCCAAATTCCTTCGTCCTAGCATTTCTTAATCCATGTTAGTCTCTAAAAGATTCCCACTTTCGTACAAACTTTTATTTTTAAATTCTGATATATAAATTCCGATTTCCCGACCCTCCAGACTTAAGATTATAAGTTTCATCCAAACTACTGATTTTTTTTTAACTAGAGGTTGTCCAATGTATTTAATTAAAATTTTAGAAAACTTGAGATTCGAATGTTTTCATGCTGGTATATCTAAAACAATTTTCTCTCTTTCAAAATGTCGAATATCAATGATTCAGAACTGGTCACAAATCAATGAAGAAATTCTTTATCTCAGTCACTGAAAAACTGATAATAAGAAAGAAAATTAATAGGATATTAAAGTTATGTCACCACAAAGGATTGTGACAAAACCTTATGATTCTGATTTTCTTATCAGCATATTTGCATATTTTGGTACATTTTGGTCATTATATAACTTTAAGTTATCAAATGTAAGAACATTGTCAGCGTTGATATTAAACGTCTCATAATTAGATTACTTTAATATCTGATGATATTTTTAGAAAATATTCTGAAAATCAGAAAAAAAGTTTATTCTTTTAGATGATTAATTGTACGTCAAATTTGCTATAAAATATCACAGAGGAAATGTACTGTGTTTGGCTGAAAATTCTGAGCGATTGGCAAAAATATTGGGCATCATGGTGAAATGTTAAATGTTGGACCAGAAATTCTAATTAAAATGCAAATATAAATGCAACTTTTTTTATCTGAAAAAGTTTTATATATTGTTGATGTAATCAAACAATCAAATGGTCATGTATTTGGAGTTGTGTGTGACAAAAACAAGACCCATCAGTTTTTTTTTTTAAATATTGACACTGTTTTTAATAAGTCTTGGATAACTAAAAATGGCTTATAATTGATTTTTGACTATGTCCGCTTTTTTTAAAAAAAAAATATTCAAAATAATTAGATCACTGAACCTACTTCTCAATTATTGTTTTATTCTGAAGGGGAAAAAAGATGACAGCAAAATGGAAAATTGTAACAATTTCTTTTGTGTATGAAAATATCAATTTTTTAAGCTGTCGAAATGAAGTTATGTAGCAGTAACTTAAGACTTATTCAGTGACAAAATGTTTCTCATTGTTTTAAATTTTTTGGGGATGAAACTGTAGCTGCCATTAAAACACACCCATTATTAAATGGAACAATACTTAAGAAACGGTTACTTTCATTAAAAAAATCTTAAAATTTAGAAACATTGTCACTGTCAAAGAAATATATGCTGACACTAAGAAAAATGATCCACTGAAAAAGTGATATCAGTTTTAGATGAACATCTATTATATCTTTCTACGTTTGGGAAAATGACAAAAGGAATTTAATGAAAGCAAGGAAAAAAATGATCTCATTAACAAGAGATACTAGTTTAACCATTGGACATATATACAATGGCTTAATTGATGTTTGTAGATATTTGTTTAATACTGGGTTTTATTGTGTTATGCTTGGTGAATTTACCACAGACACTTTAGAAAATCAATTTGGAAAATTAAGACAAATTTCTGGATGTGCATATTTTACAAATTTTCAAAAGGTTATGGAAACATTTCATATTAAAAAGAATTAAAATACTTCTTAAATTAAATATTGATGTCAAAGAATGCAACTTTGATTCAAACTATAATTGCTCAAAATTGGGACATTTGTTGGATTAAATGGAATGCCAAACTTTTGATAACTTACCAGACCTTGAAACTAGGATCCCTAAAGACATTAAAATATCCCATTTGGATATAGCAGGCTATGTTACAAGAAAAGATTGTCCCACAGAAGAGGTAATATTTAATAATACACGTTTTTATTTTCAAGAATATGGGTATTTTTTGAAAGAAATAGATCGCGGTAATTTAAAAATTCCACTATATACCACAGTTCAGCGAGCTTTTTCTGTTTTATAATATTTCTTCTTAAATTGAAGACTTGACTAATTTCTTTGACAAAAAACTTTATGTTAGTTTTTGATATGTATAATTTCAATATGACATGAGAGCTCAAGATTATATTGTCAAATATATTTTTCTAAAATTATTGTTTGTTGTATTCACCTAAGACAAATCACGAACAGGCATAAAATCTTTTGAAATTTTCTTAAAATGTTATTTATAAGATAAAAATGTTTATACAATTCTCCTCAGAATTACACAAAGAGTATTAAAAATTAGATTTTTTCAAGTAGTATAAATATGTACATAATTATTCATTCAGAGGAATATTTATCAGATATGATTAATTTTCAATTTCCCACTTTTTAAATATAATTTAACTGTTTAACTACCAAATTAACCTTAAAATTAATTTTGTTATTTTTAATGTAAATTGATTTTAATTATTAAAACTATGTATACTGGTAAAATATATATATGATTGCAGTATAGTGAAATAAGTATTATTTTATTTTCTGTGGAACAAATTGCACATGTAACAGAAATCACAATAAATCTTGTAATGATCTTCTAAATTATTCATATTTTTGTAAAGTATTTTCAGACTTTGTTGATACACAGTTTTGCAAAATGTTAAATTGCTTTAAAATTGTATTAAACAATTTAATATTTTCTGTAATTAACTTGTACAAACAACTTAACTTATTATATTTACGATATTATCTAAAAATATCTAATTCTTAACAAATAAACTGATTTGTGTGCATTTATTTTATGATATAAGAGGTCATTTTTCTTCTTTATTTGTACATTTGCATTTATGGAAATAAGTCAATAATTTTCAATAATTGTAATTCGCTTTCTAATATCATGTATAGTTGCTAATGAACTAATTACTAGATATTACTGACAACTTCCTTGATAAAAGTATTCTCCGAAATTGGTATTTAGTAATAATTTATGCCTCTATATAGCCGAACCTAGTCGTGGACCACAGTTGCATGGTTGCCAGGCCTGAGTTATGGATCACCTTCGTATAGACTGTTAAGTTGTGTGTTCATAATACATCAATATTGTAACGGCTTGAAATGACACATAAATATCATATAATGTAGATCATACGATGTACAATTGGGCTAATATTGACACTAAATGAATGAGAGACTCGTAAGAATACAGTGAATATTTAAGTCGTTCATCTGAAGAATTGTATAGAAACAAAGTAGTATGCCAAAACAAATTAATTTCACTAATATTTCCAAAATAAATGAAGAAAAATGTTTGTGTTACACTTAGGCTTCAAATAGACTAAAATGTGTTATCAGAAACACCTTCAATTGTTTCAACAAAGCGCAAAATACACATATAGATTCCGTTTAAGCAAGAAACAGCCAAAACCGCTGTGTCATGACATCAATGTCAACTTTTATATTCTCATATGCTCTGTCTCTGATACTGAGCACTTTAACCTATAAATATAGCCTAACTTAAAACTACATTTTTCCGCACACAAACACACACAGAAATATATATTTACATAAAATAAATAGACAACACTTGTCTATATTATTTAATGAAATATATATATATATATATATATATATATATATATATATATATATATATATATATATATATATATATATATATATATATATATATATATATATATATATATATATATACATACATATAGGAGGAGTATGCCCGTTCATTACTGCTGTAAACATAGAAATCTTTTATATATGCAAACATATTGACAAAAATAAAAATAGAATAACCAAATAATGTCACTGTAAATAAAGGAAACGAAAGAAACGTAACAATAGACAAACAATAATCTGGTTGAATAATCAGGATATATGATGTCTATTTATTGTTATTGACATCTTTATCGACTTACTGACTCATTAATGTTTATATTAAATTCATTAAGGAAGACACCATAGTTTATTTCTTTTCTTTTCATCTTTATTTCCCCAAGTACTTTCTATCTCATCCGAGATAATCATCCTGTGTGAATGCTAAGGCAAAAATTAATTTAACTTAGAACTGTGCCTTTTTTTGAACCCAAATAAACGTACTATGTTGTAAATGTTTTAAAATTAACTGTTTTAGTTGTAAAGATTATTTGAGATTATAAATTATAAAAACGTTTGAGTTAAACTTAACTTTCAAATATATACAGAAAATATGTATTATAAGAAAAAAATCAATAGTTTTATATTATATATATATATATATATATATATATATATATATATATATATATATTGTGATTACTTTCATATTCAGACTAGAGGAAACGTGTTTGTGTACGTGTATGTGTGTTTGTCTATATAAATAAGTTATCGCACATTGAGTGTTTTTGTATTATTAAATTAGTGCTCGATGTAAAATAATATAGCTATTAACTATATTAATAAATATACGTATTATTTCCCACCGGTGGCACGGTTCGGAGTTTCATGCACCACGTAAACGCCAGGTGCTGAGTATAGACTGACCGTTATATAATTTACATTTTAATAAAAAATATCCAGTTAACGCAATGCTTACGCAGTCCATATATTATACGGGGTTTACTGCTTTGAAAAAAAAAGTATTTTTATTAATATATATAATAAATATATTGTGATTTATATACAAGACTGTTTTTCTCTATCACAGTTTATCAGTGTGGTTAGACATCCGAATATTCAAGCCGGGATCGAAACCCGACCGATTTAGCCTCAGTCAGAAATTTTAGGAAATTTTAACGTATTATATACGGATGCATACAGACGCCAGCAGCCAGAGGGCTCATTCGTTAATATATAAAGTGTGTGTGTGAGTGTATGTGTGTGAATGTATGTGCGTGCGCGTATGTGTGAATATTTGTGTATAGTAAAAATTTTAGTATTTAGTTTACCCATTCGTCCGTGAATAAATATTACCGCCATATCTGGTGTCGCTAGAATCAATTTAGCACTTTATAAGTTTACCATTTTTGAATATTGTTATCATATTTGGTCGGGTTCCTGTGTTTTATATATTGAGATTTGAGAAACCTCTCCCGAAATATGCGATATTATTTGTCTGCGTTGTCATTTTGGATTCAATGATTTTCTACCTCCGTATCGTAGCATTCACTTTGACTTTTCGACAAATGTTTCCATGGAAATTCTTCTGATGAGCTCTCCTATTTATTACTTCGACCTCACGAATTTAAGCATATTAATATGTTGTCAGCTTGCTCTCATTATTTTAGTGGATTTATCGACATGCTTGGGAATGGAATGTTTTTTTTTTTTAAATCTTAAAGGCTCATTGATGACAAAGATTTAATTATCTGTTTTCTTTTTTACAATCTACCCACAAATTTCCATCAATTTTCTAAAGGGAAATATTTTGTATTGCCGCTCAACATGGTGGTGTCTCGAGGATGTGAGATTGGTTCCTCTTTTCCGGCTCATTTAGAAGAATGTCCTTGGGCTGTAATCAGTATCAAGTCAGGGAACCTTGAAAATCTTAAAGCGGTATTATCCGGAGAAACACAACTGATTTTCTGTAAAAGACATAAGAAAAAGCATCAAATTAAGAAAGCGTGTTTTTGTCCATATAAATCGTAATCGGATAAATATTGTCCAATTTTATATGGGTTGGAATTGTTCCAACATCATCTTACGTATTTGGCGTTTGTTGTATATGTAAAGTACAGCTGTGGTTTAAAAATATAAGCAAACAGATTGAAATGCCTTTCGAGACATATGGTTTTAATAGATTCATCTTGTGAATCTGGCATATCTTCAACAAAATCAAAATAAATGAAACACATGGAATATTAAGGAGGATAATTTAGACGGCAGATTGATCATTTTAATATATATATATATATATATATATATATATATATATATATATATATAGAGAGAGAGAGAGAGAGAGGTAGAGTGGATAAATCAAACGGAAAGTAAATAAATAATGGTTAAGTTTATGTATGAGGTGTAAACGTAATAGTATAATATATATACAAAGATAAAAAACGAAAATAATGTAAATTAAGACGCCCATAACATTAATTTAAAAAAGAGCTCAATACAAGAATAGAGCAATAATTATTTATTATAAACCGTTACATTGAAACATGCAAGTTACGACGACAAAAATGCATACTTGTTTCGATGTCAAATTTAGACATCTCATCAGGTGGTCAACATTAGTGGTAATGTTAACCAGCTGATGAGATGTGTAAATTAATCAGCGTAACAAATAAGCATTTTTGTCGTAAATAATATATATATATATATATATATATATATATATATATATATATATATATATATATATATATATATATAGTTTGTGTGTGAAAAGAATGCAAAAAGAATACAACGTAATCTGTACAACTGGTAAAAACTAGCAAATCTAAGAGATAAATGCAGATGAAAATAATCCTTCTTCACGATTGGGAGTACGAATACAAAATGCCAAGGCATAGGTATATTAAAATAAATAAATAATATAAACGAACGCATTGGCGTCAAAGAATGGTATATAGATGTACACTTACATAAGATTTATATATTATTTAACTTAACATATCGAGTTAATTGCCGTTGCCTCTCCATTTACCTTTCTATCTTTCTCAGTCTGTTTCTATCTATCTATCTATCTATCTATCTATCTATCTATCTATCTATCTATCTCTGCCAATTTGCATTTATTTAAGTTTTTCTTTCTTCGTTTATTTCTTCCTCGGTTTTGTCATTACACAGTTTTGTCATTCTGTAAATATGTGATTACATCGTATAGTTATTTATTGTATGTCATATTTTACTAAATTATTATGTTAATAATATGACAATAAATTTGGTATTAAGCCAAATACATTAATAACTTATAACGAGATATACTTATAATTGTCATATATCCTGAAAATATCTATCATCTCATAATTGTTATCTTTAATACAAAAATTCTGACACTGACAATACAAAATGCATTAAATATATATATATATATATATATATATATATATATATATATATATATATATATTTTACGATCTGGTTCCTTGTACCACGGTGATAGTCCAGGGTAGAACCAATAATGAAGAACTCAAACACAGGTATGGAATAACACAGATATACTACAAACAGGAATATATATAGAGAAGTAGAAGTGTTAGTATGAACAATCAGGTTTAGTAGAGAGAACAATGTAGTCTCGACCAGTATCACTATTCCATTGTCCTGTAGTAATTGTCTGAACGTGACTCTGTTTTCGGACTGCCTCTGACTCGACTCTTGACTCGACTTGAGCTACTGACTCAACTCGAACTACTGACTCGACTTGAACTACTGACTCACGATATTGAGTCACCCCCCCACGAGGGTGTCATGTGGCACAAGGCCTTTTTAACGTGGGAATTCCCGAGCCATTAGGCTCGGCCAAAAATAGCCCATTTGAACCCGTATAAACGGGTTCAGGGGCCAATTTACCTCCCGAAGGAGACTCCGCCCATCGGCGTAGCCTCCTTCGGGTTCCTCAAATCCGGAGACAGAGAGTTAAACCGAGCAGTCTGTTCAAAAAGTGAACTACTGACTCACTACTTGCCTACTCCTGAAGCGCAGTATTTAAAAAGGATGGAATAGTCCATTATTATTATGGTAAGTCCCCATAACAATATATATATATATATATATATATATAAAGGCTTAAAAGACTAATATTCCATGGTCTTAATTAATTCCATTGGAATCGTAAATACGATCCAATTCATCAGACCTACAATTTCAAAAAAAATTAGAATTGGATCGTATTTACGATCCCAATGGAATAAATTATGACCATGTAATATTAGTGTTTGAGCCTTTTGATTATATCCTTACTCTGTCCATTGAGTTCTACCTGGATTCTATCCTCTTGGAACTGTTTTATTAAAATGAATATATATGTATGTGTATGCATGTATGTATATATATTTATATATTTTGCATATGTATGTGTATATTTCCCATTAATATTATATCTATATTTATATCTATATCTATATCTATCTATCTATCTATCTATCTATCTATATACATATATATATATATATATATATATATATATATATATATATATATATATATATATATATATATATTTAAAATAATCCACAGTAACGAACATTTCATTAATGCAAAATTCTTTTATATTTGTTTGTTAATTAATAATATTATCTCATTGATGTTTTACAGCTTTCATCAATTTCTTTAATAAGTGATTTTATTACCAATTCCATTTTTCGATTTGAATATGATATGAAGAATTTTCCTGATACCGAGTTATTTTCGATGCATTTATAATATTTACCAGTCTTATCAACATATCTATTAATGATGGAATGAATATTAATATACACCTACCATGTGCTGTAAGGTTCGATGTAAGGGTTGTTTAATGGATGACGGCTCAGAATTATTAATCGGAGAGCTGAGTTCCAATTCCATTTGGGTTCGTGATATTCACTTACATGCAAATACCCGTGAGAAAGGAATGGGTCCTCATCCTCTTCCCCCTAGCTTATTCTTATTTCCAAAAACATTCTTACAATCTTTTTGTGATGTCAACGAATACTCGTTGCCATTCTTGTAATGTCAACGAACACTCGTTGTCACTTTTGTAATGCTCGATGTAGTAGAGACTTTGTAATTACAGATGCAACTAGAGTAACACCGTTGAATAATACTGGTGTCAGACGCTTTCGAATAACAGTCGGGCTAATAGTACTTGCTCAATAATACTCGGTCGAATAATCACTATAGTGAAATAGTATAGAGAAAAGAAGAGGGGATAACGGTGTGTATAGTAATGGAGGGTAGAGGACAAATAGCAATCCGAATACTAATAGAGGATAGACTAGAAATAAGATCACATAGACGTCAGGGAACCTCCTACTTTCGCGTTTTCTCTATGGTGACGTGGTCTACTTAGTTCAATAATGGGACGGCCTGTGTTTGCTCACTGGCGACACTTTATTCCGATATAACAAATCTAAAAATATATTCTGATAGCCGGCAAATGCTTGATAAGCCGGAGAAAACGAATTAATCAACATGTATTATTTTAGTTAATTGACATTTTTATAATTTCACACACACACACACACACACACACACACAGACATATATATATATATATATATATATATATATATATATATATATATATATATATATGAATGAATGGTGGTATTCGTTTGGAAAAACCTTGGATAGTTTAACTTGCAGTAGAACAAATAGGGTACCCGAGGAAAAATGGTGAAAAAAAAAAAAAGGAACCAAGAACATTAAAACAAGGCGAAAACATTGTCTAGTGTTTAAGCTCTAAGTCCAAAGAAAGAAAAAAAAAACAATCGAGTAAAAAGACAACTACCTGAAGTGCTCAATACACTAAGTAGAGCAAAACCTAAGATAATCTTAAGGAGCCAGGCAAAATCTAAGATAATCCTAAGGAACCAGTTAAAACTACCTAGGTTTCACCTAAACGGATCTTCAACGTAAAGCCGGCTTTACCCTGAAGTCCCGTTTAGTGAAACCTAAATAAAAAACTGAATTTAGGATTATATAATATATATATATATATATATATATATATATATATATATATATATATCAATTAGTATATATACGCGTACCTTCGTTTTTGGCGTGCGACTTTAGTTTCGCTGGTTGTAGTTCCCAGTAGGGTGGTGTTCCCGAAATGGGAACCACGCCCATGTAATTATAGTCGCATGCAAAAAACGTAGGTACAAGTATATGTACTAAATAATTGCAAGTCAAGTAAGTTACTACAGCACTAGGTTTACTGAGTATGAAAGTATAATCTAAAGAGAAATAAAAACATTATTAAGTAAAGACAACAATGAAAAGCAAGATGTGAAGGACAAAAGTTAACGATTGACATTGATAGAAATTTTTGAAGATCAGAGTTGACTGGAAATCAAAAGGCTGGTAGAAATTTCTACAAGTGATAATTGCCAGTAAAAAAACATTAGCATAGAACTTACTGTTACATCTAGCCATTGCAAATGTAAAATGATATGATTTAACTGCCAATCTAGTACTGTCATTACATGCGTATTTTTTCTTCTAAATTCTTTCTCTTGACAATGTTTTTTCTTCCAAATATGTTAGTGTGTTAGCACGATGCATGATGTTATATGAATAATTTTAAATTTCAGAAGCAAATTAATTATTTTCGTTACTATGGTCTGACAGAATATTATCAGGTTTAAATTAATTAAATTGAAGCTAAACTACAACTTATTAAACTTTATTAGTTTTGTTTCATTACTGTTATTCAGGTTCCTTAATTACTGTGAGTAAATGGAGAGTCTGTGGGTTGATATTCTAAACATTTTAAAGACGGCCGATTGCACCGTTTTAATACCATAAGAAATATTGCGAAATTATATAGGGCGAACATCAGAAGGGATTGATGAAGCTGTACAGTATAATTAATGGAGAAGTGTGTCTTATATGCAGAATAAAATATACAGGATATCATGTACAGGATAATCAGTGATAAACTTACTGAAATAAAGGATGTACAAAAAAATGGCATTTGTTGAAGATATGCCCTGGCGAAATGTTATATAAGTATGTGCAAAGTTTCACCAAGACAACCATGTTTATCTGTCTAGAGCTGAAAAGAACACAAAGTGGTTAGATATTCTTTTATGGTTAGAATAGCAATATCCATAATTCAGCAACAGTTTCTTTAAAAACTAATTCGAAGAGAAGGCAAAGAAATGATATTTAGTCTAGAAATGTAATGAAGGTGTTTCTAAGCCTATATCTCTATCAATGATCTGGCTAGTTCATAAAAAACTGCAGACAGAATAGATCTGGAAATTTCAAAGCAGTTTCAACAGAGAACCGCTAGGCTAAAAATGTTAAATCATTTGCTAAAACAGCCGTAATCTCCAGATGTTGTGAACACTTTGGCCGTTACTTTCCGTGTGGGAATCAAAGTGGGTAAATTACTCTTTTTGAGTAGGTACACATCTACTTATCATCTCTCAGTTGCATCTCTGTCCTTGGACAGAGAGGCAAATGAGAAAATTATACTGAAGTGGTGCCCACCCCTGGTATCAGCTTCCCGAGACCGCGCACCCCCATTGCACCAGAGGGAAGGTCGGTGCTCGCACTGAAGCGCAAACCGACGTTTGCGGGAGCTGTTGGGGATTTTTGTTCCTGTCCCGGGTGTACGCGCTCGGGTCCCCATCTAAAAATAGACCTTGTGTCACATCTCGTCCTAGTGGGGGGACAGAGTAAATACCGTGTGGGAATCAAAGCTACACAATGTATCTTGAGCTGCTAGTATATGAAGCTAGTTCTTTTGTTCAAAAGCATGCCAAACAAAAAGGAACAAGAAACGTATCGAACTAACTTCGCGGCCATCCGGGCAATAGTTGCAATTCTAAATCGGCGCGGAAAGCAACACGTGTATCCAAGAAAACGTGAAGAAAATCTGCGCACTGGTAGATTCAGGGAGAATTGTTCTGATGTCGATCACAAAGTGGTTCAATGCTCTGAGATGCTTCCGGCTATACGAATAATGAGGAGCTCTTCATCAATTTTTCCAGTCAGATATCACCGGCAAGTGTGGAGTTGAAGGATTGCTGCACGTTCTCTTCGAGTTTCCGTGATGAAGTTCTTGCGTGCAAGGTCTTATATAGGAAAGAGGCGACGGTCAAAAGTGTTAATTAATTATACAGATTGCCTACCTCCACTGAATGTATGTCGACCGACGCCACAGAAAGTAATTCTCTCACTATTGTCCGAGTGTTTGACAACAGAATAGCCATTAAGACGTACATATTCAAGAAAGACGCAGAATTTATATTAGAATATCTATGTCAATATAATGATATATTTCCATACCCCAGTTCTTTAATATTTCAGACAAAGAGAAAGACACACAGCTGAATTTCTGCATTATAGCTATTTATTTACATATGTAGATTTTAGAAGGCAGTAATAATGTTGTTATTGATATTGTTTAGCTCTATATCAGTAGAATATATTTAATATTTATATATTCGGTTATTTAATAACGAAATCTAAATATTTTGTACATAATTTAATAGTTTCAGGGTAAAGATTATACTTTTTAAATATATGTTTTACATCATAAAAAGTATTGCTGGTAATTTCACTACAAATTGTATTGTTGGTATTTTTTTAATAAAAAATGTATAGCTGGTTATTTTTCTATAAAAATGCTTAACTGGTTCTTTTTAGTGTAAAAATGTATTGTCATTTTACTATAAAAATGTACTGTTATTTTTTTGGTGGGGGGAGGGTCACTATTTTCTCTTAGCTTAAACCTTAACTGGTGCTACTGTCTCGTGTTAGGTTAAATCTGGGAACAACTGCAAGTAAGTGGTGGCTCCGCGCTCCTCATAATCTCCAATCACCCGAACAGATGCCTTTGCTGCTGGTTGTACTTTATCGTCACACCCCGGACGAAAGCAGTAAGAATATAACTGCTAAAAACACTTCATAACTTAACACACACACACACACACACACACCCAACAGTCGGTTGTATTTCATTGAAACGCACATGCACCACAAGTAAATATTGGCAATTTTTTTTAAAGAGAATAACACTGCACTTCCGCGTTCAACTCTAACTTCTGATTCACGATTACCCAACAAATATCATTGCGGGTACAGCTTAAGTACCCTACCCAAATTTATCCCCAAACAAATCTAAGGACATTTTGGGGCGTAGTACTATCACCTGATACCTTATCAGTCGAATTTTGTCTTTTGTTGGATTAGTCTCTTCCTTGGATGGTGTATTTCACATTTCATTGGCGTTTATGTATTTGCAGTCTTCCAGGTCATTCTTTCAATTCCTATAAGTGAGAAAGAAAGATAATTTCTCGCTGGAAAATATCCTATCATTATTTTACACCTTCAGTTACTAGACACTTGCGGCAAAATTCAATTAGAATTGTGTTCGATATTCTTGTTGATCGTTTATTTTCTATGGATGGAATTCCCCATTTGGTTTTGAATGAGAAGTCTATCTGCATAAAATTAAATGTCTCTTCATCTATCTCCATCCTTTTGAGATTGTTAAAACTCTTTTTAATAGATCTCCAAAACCGTTTCTTTGTTAATTGATACGATTGAAGAGAATCCATCGCTGGGGAGACCTCAGTCACTAGTGACTCAGAAAATGCGATTGGTCTTTGAACCCCCCAGTCTATGAAATGTTTCAGAAATCGGGTTCCTTAATAGCTACCAGGAATATAGAATTAGTTTATAGCTAATTGTAGCTCTCTGTATCAAGTACACAGTGCTTATGATATAAAGATTGCATACAACCTGATCACACTGATAACCAATGATAAAACTTTTACAGTATTTGAAGAAAGTAGCCGCCATTAATTATTTCAAATGAATGTGTTTGTCCATATGAACCGATGCAGTTATTATTGGAGTATTCTGTATGTCATCATCGAAACAGGTTTGAATGAACTGCTTGCACATGGGGTAAATAACACCATCTGTGTTATAACTAGCACCTAGCTATGATTTTAAGTCTTCTAAGAACTGTCTGTGTTAGCGATTCATATGACTATGACTGCTGATTTAACAAGTACATCATAACCAAATCGGACGCACTATAACGCTCATGAGCACAAAGAAAACTACAAAATTCCTCATCTCTACAAGATCAACACGTAACTGATATTTACGTTTTTCAATAATAAAAAAAAACAGAATTAAAGCTATTCGACCAAAATAGCGCGATTGTGCTTTCATTAGTAGAACATCCCAATATGGTCCTAACGCTATGGTCACTATTATTGGGGACGATCAAACAAGTAGAAGCGGCCACTGATGATCATTGTATGACTATTATCATAAACCAGGATTCTGACACCGGAGCGTTAAACGTCTCATATTCCCTATTTCCCAATGGAGAAAGAGTAGCTGCTATTATGGAACCTTTACATGTGTATTTATTGCATTTTCATACAATTCTGGCACGAAGCCGAAAGAGAAGTGGCGTGAGGCTGCTCCACACTAATTATCCTAAACCTAACTAATCAGATTCATAATCCATTCATCCATTACAATTAATCATTCACCGCAAGAACTTATCCATTACCAGTCAATTCACATCCAATAAAAATATGAAATCATAAAATGTTGATTTATTGTTATAAAAGAACAATTGTGACACAAGACCGACGCGGAATTAGAGGTGAAACTCGTCTAAACTCAGTCAGTTATGTGCCATTCTTGATCCACGCTTAGGCGATCATGTATCTTTCGATACATGATAGACGAGGCAGATTTTTCCCGCAGTTGTTTGCTATTTTATTCTGCGGTAGACCAGTTGACATCCAAATCTAGAGAACCCAGTCTGTCCTGCTATTTACCCATAGCCCGGGATGGAGAGGAGAAGAGGATTCATACCTTTCCCAAGCACGTAAGTGAATACAATGGATTCGACTGGAATTCGAACTCGGCTACTCAATCCAAGCCGCTATTCATTACTCCACCGTGACTCTCTTAAGCCTAGTTTAACCCAATCACTGCTCATTTCAATTTACTCATTCGCCCCAAGAATTCATCCAACATATACCACAATACCACATAATCGCAAGGATCCTACAAAAACATCCATGACATAAAAATACTTAATGTAAAAAATGATCTTGTTATTGCTTTTTTTCCCCAATTTTTTTACAAAAATGTTTAAAGATACAATTACATAAAGATCGCAGGGGATAACCCACACCAAAAAAAAAAATAAACAAACAAAAAAAAACACAAAAAAAAAACTAAAATATAAAATACATTCAAACTACAAAATAATGGAATCCATGAAAGAGTAATATAATTGTTTGTTACGAAATATATTTTTAATCCTTTCGCACAAAAGCAAGATGGTAATTCCAAGAGGATGCAGAAACTTACAGGGAGAAAACGGGAATTAGAAGAGCTTAGTGAAGTTTGGTTTGGTTTGGATTGTTTTACGGCATATATTCTTCAATGGGTTATTTAATGCGGGAAATTCTTATTGTTGGTAATATTTATTTTCATACATGTATTGCTAGTAATATTTTTCATTCAATAAATCTACATCTGGTCATTTTTTTTCTTGCCTAAAATGTAATGCTGGTAATAATGTATTTTCAAAAAAGTATTGCTGGTAATAACTTTTTACAAAGCACTTATGGTATTAAGACTTATTTGTACACGTTCATAGTGTTTTGACCTCAGTTTAGGGGTTAACTATTTGCCCATAGCTGGGGCCCTAACAAGTGCTATCAGCCTGGCTCATGGTAGACCTGGGAACACCAGCAATTAAGAGGTGGTTCCAGGTTCCTCAAAACCTCCTGATCAGAGGCCTTGCTGTTGGACGTAGTTTATCGTCTTACCCAGGACACGGATGTAGTTTATCCTCATACCCAGGACGCGGACGAAGTTTATCATCATACCCAGGACGACCTTAGTGAGGAGAAGGGGTAGAGGATAATAAAGCAACAGTGTCCCTAACTGGACACCGTTTCTTTATTATTGCGAATGATACTGCATTTAAATTGCGAATGACATTGCATTTAAATTTTCACAGTTATAGACACCAGGGAAGCAAGAAATCTCGAGGGATTTCCACAGGGAAGAAGTGTGAGAAATTAGTTTAACTGTAAAATGATGAGACCTAGATTTCCATCCAAATTCATGTAGTCGAGGCACTAGAGAATAATTTTCATCAGAACAATAGTTAAAATATATGTAGAAATTTCAGAATGAAGCCATGTTACGTCGATGAGAAAATGACTGAAGTTGAGATGCCAGGTCATGATCTAGTACATTAGCGACCTTTTTTGGAATTTTGTCAAAAATCTAAAAAATATACAGTAGAAGAGCGCTTGCATTCAGGCAGTCGTAGTACTAGGTGAAAGAGCTCATCAGAACAATTGCCATGAAAATATTTGTAGAAAAAAAAAACAGATATCCTTTAAGCAATCAACAAGCACTGTAATTAATTTTTACTTACAAGAAATTTATTATCTCATCCAAAAATATTTATTTGAAGATACGGCGTGTGGAATTCTCTATTTATAGCTATTACATCTATACGCTACTTCGTGAAATAATCTCTCAGACGTTCATCTTACATGGCGTCCGAATTTATATTGATCACATATCGACTAGTGCGACAGCCGACAGCTACAGCTTTTATTATAATGGAAAGATCTTAACCCGCTGCGATAAAAGACCCTTTTTAATCCAACATGCACTCATAGAAAAAAAAATGCGGTTGAATCTTGGGTGTTAGACAAACAAACCGTAAAACTGGTGAGGAGTCAAACAGGAGCTAGATCTTAGCCAAAGCTCACCTGTAGGTAACAATGGTTTGTAGCACCTTAATTGTGTTTTTTGGTCAAGACTTCATTGTCGGCTTAAGTTTTAAGTCATAATCAAAGCTCTTACAAATAGCACGCAATGATCACTTTCATAATTATGCAACTCTTGGTCCAGTGTATGATGAACCTCTTTTCCTCGATGGAGGTCTTTCGCAATGTTATTAGCCCGATTGAAATATGTGTTTTGTAAAAACAATGATTCGTGGATGCGAGAGGAAAGTTAATCAAGCGAAGCAACTGTTTTAAATCCTATATATGTAATTTAAGGACCTGATCAACATGGCTATGAATACGAAACAGTATCTGCCGACATCGACTTAGTAAACGATTTCCTTTGGCCTTCGTGTGTAGAGTTGTCAGTACGGTCGCAATCATAACCTGTTTATGGCAATAGGTTCTCGTATTTGGGATACTAATTTATATTCCATATTATCAAGGTTCATCGTTCTTGTCAGATTAGTTGAAGAGTTTGCTGTATGATAAAGGATTTCCTATTAATTGTACTACAAGTTACAATCCATAGGGAAATGGAAGAGCAGAAATGTCAAATGCAATTCTCTGACCGGTAGGGCAGCTCGTCCTGAACACGAAAGAGAAACCTCCTTCCATGTTGACTCAAAGATCAACAGCTTGTTAACGTATTTAGGAGGGGAAATACTGAATAGGCAAGCGTAGCGAAATAGTAAAAAAAAATCAGTTATAAAAGAGGAACTGGTACAATGAAGTACATAAATATTTTCTTGTCTGTTGTTACCCTTCAGGATGTGGGAGATCATGACTCTCTACAACATCCCGTTCTTTAGCAGTATTTGCCTTTTTAGGATCACCCCATTCACAAAGATTCTTCAGTAAGTTAACCTGCTTTTTCCCCTGTCCATATTGAATTTGATACGTCTCATGTGTTTCAAATTTTTCTCCTTCGTTATGTGTCCAAATAATTTCAGCTGTCGTTTTCTGAGCATATGTGTCTTTTTTTGTTTCCATTTTCCTTAAGACTTCGTTGATTACGCACTCCATCCAAGACATTCTCAGCATCCTTCTATAGAACCACTTCTCTTCTTTGAGGACATAAGCAGACCAGACAGTAAAGAGGCGAATGGAATCAGTACTTAAAGAACAAATATTAATGAGATAATCTGGAAAAAGCAAAATAATCTGAAAGATCGCACCATTATCTAACGATCATGACCTTTTGATGGTAATTCTTTATTCATATTTGGGATACTAAATAATATTCATCGTTATCGAGTATCTCTGAGAATCAGATGAGTCAGAAAGTAGAAGGTTATCTGAAGCTTTAATCAAAGTCGAGATTTCTCAGTGTAATTTATGTATTTTAATATATTTCAATTTTAGGCTTCCATCAGTTATGTCCACAATATTGCTATCTAAGTTTTCCTGGTTCACAGTTTTACCAATATCATTTTTGTTGTAGCATAACTACTGACGATATTGGGTATGTCCCCGTTCTTATAAATACAGTAGTAGATACTGTATTTTGGTCTGCAGTTGGAGATTCTTCCCCAGCTGTGCTGGTCAAACTCTCTGTATCCAAGCAGAGAGGATCCCCAGACGAGGCTATGTCGAAGGACAGAGTCTCGGTTCAGGAAACAGATACCCAACACCGTTTTGTAAGGAGTCTACGGGGTATTTTTGGCTTAACCTATGGGCTCGGATATCCCACATTAAATTCGGCCTTGCGCAACATCTGACCGCCTGGGGCGGTTGGTAGATATCCTGCAGTTGAAGAATGACTGTGGAATTCACTTGATTCACTTCTAACAGTTGACTACTTATTCTACGTGCCGCTGGCGAATCTTATATGTGTGGTTCGTGTTCTAAGTATTATCATTCATTACTAACCTTCGTTTGATTATTCTATTCAGTAAGCTTCTCTAGGTTAAACAATTTTTAAGCTACACAATAGCTTACGACAATACGTGTGGAACTCTACTACTTGCATGAAAGATTGGGCGTTAGAGAAGTTCCGTTTTTGACAGCGAGATCAATGGCAGAGTCATTAAACCACCTGGAAAGGTGGGCATTGAAGTCGCCAAACACAAATATATTTGGGAATAGGAGTAGAAACAGGGCTTTATCTATATTATAAAAACTAGAATCTAATACGTCATAGGAGGAAGGGGAACGATAGAGACGCGCGAGACAGCTGACTGAGTTTAGTAGAGAAAAACGAAGTACATGTGAAAATGGTCTGGATGCTGAAGAGAGAGTTCCCTAGCTAGTGGGAAATTTTCCCAAACATAAACAGCCAGTTCATGTATGTTGACATTAGAGTCTTTTCTAAATAGAGGAAGATAGCCAGGGGTTGAAAATTGAGAGGAGGAGATTTCAAAATTAAGGTTTTACAAAGAGCTAGGATGTCCGGAGAGTGTTCGAAGAGGAACGATTGCACACAGCTGAAGGAAAATAAACAATTCTACCCACCTAATTATATTTTTATCAGAACTGAAAGTAAATTTGTAGTGTACGACATATTTTGTATTAAGGTCAGAATAGAAATATATCAAGAGAAAAGTATCTTAATCCTTTTTTGTTCTTATTTAAAATACCGCGACGCTACAGGATATGACCGACCATAACTTTTTACGACTTCCTGTTTTTTTTTGTTGATATATAGAAATTTTGAGACTTTGCCAAGCGACTTTTTTCTATTAATACCATCACTTCTCACAATCTCCCGAAGCGGATTAATCACTAATTTTTACATGAGGCTATTATATTTTCCTTTGTTTCTTTCTATATTATCTTTCTATATACAACTATATCTTTTTCGCTTTGAGTGTATATATCCATGGAGTTCATATTTTACTTAAAACATACTCGTTTCTTACATGTTCTGCCTATGTTACAGGATTGTTCGAAAGAACTACATCTTTGTTGCTTCAAGAGCCTTCATCATCTTAGAGGATATTTCCCAGCATTTACTCACATATAATAGATTTGATATAGCAGTCAGTAGTCGTTTCTGTTTTATTACAAACTATAATTTCTTATCATTTAATATTTCAAACATTAACTATCGGAGATACATCTATTTGACTATATGTCTGAGATGAGCTATTATATACACTATTTACATTATTCGGACTATTATCCTCATCTTTGTCGCCATGTTTATTACAACGTTTCGGCCGTTGTACGCATACACACTTTGGGTCCTGTCACTGGATCTAGCTAACGCCTTTATCCACTGTGTCATGTGCACAGTGTGTTCAATACCTGGTTAAGAGAGGGGAATTAACAGGAGATAACTGACATCAATTAGACATGGTATGTGGAACTAGAACAGTCTACTCCAGTGAACAAAATAAAGGGTTCAGTTCAACATTCCAACTACCTGAAGAAGGCCGGAGCTTACAACGGCCGAAACGTTGTGATAAACATGGCGCCAATGATGAGGAAAATAGTCCGAATAATGTAAATATTGTACCTCTATTTAAAATTGACACAAACATTCTATACTAAAAATTATGCATTATATTTCTGTATTTATAGAGAGGTTGGGGGAGGTATAGCATATTATGAGGGATAGTCTACTTACAGAGAATCAGACAATTGTTTATTTTGCAATATAAACTGAACCCCACATATCATACCAAAAGACGGTCTTCATATAAAGAACTTGATTTCATATACGTAATGGATTTGTTTGGGGAGACACTCTCTCACTCTCCGTATTACTTCGGAAGTTGCTTGCCAAACTCTCCGGGAAGAGAGGAACTCAGACAAGGCCGTGCTGAAGGGTAGAATCTCTTCTGGGGTGGTAGACAGCTACCTGAACCCGTTTATACGGAGTCTACGGGTGATTTTCCCCTGTGCATACGGGCTCGGATACCCAACAATATACTTGGCCTTGTGACGCATCAGGCCGCGTGGGGTGGTTAGTTAATATCTGACTCTATTACGAGTATTCCATATAGGTCAAACAATGAAGGCACCTCCCGAATAAAAGCATTATTTTCAATAAAGATAATGTTCCTTTTCATGTCCCTTTACTAAGCCAAACAAATAGAGTGACCACTTTTTTTTTATAAATATTTATCAAACATTTTCACGTTAGTATTTATTTTGGTCTTTACAGAATTCTCTTAATGAAACCTTAAATGGTAAATTCAAAAATATACCGAGACTCTCTCCAATAATGAATAAAACGAACTGTTGATTATTTAAATTAAGCAATTTAATAACTGGTGATAGTTTTTAGGGCAAAATAAAATGTTTGTTCATTACGACAATGCATTTCCCATCTAACGAAAAACATAAGTTTTTTTTTTATTAGGATACAACATAATTTGAGTACGGATTTTAGCACAACTCTGTTCAAGATATAAGCTCAGGGAATTATTGAATAACTATCATATATCATTCATAAGGATTTGGCAGATTTGTTAATGCTAAGAGACCTCGCAGAATTTTCTGTGCCTCAGAATTAATCTATTCATGCCAGATACTTTATTTGGAATATTATTCTTCCCACCTTCTGGAATTGTCTTGCAGAAAATTATTCTGCAACAGTTAAAAATTTTATGTGGCACACCTGGTTTCTGATATGCAATTAAAACAGCCAATTTCTTGCGTATAAACCTGAAAATACGCTGCAACACTCTAACTATAGAAGCATTTTCAAATTACTTTGGAGACTTCAAATACGCATGCATATTGCAAAAAAAGAACCTGACCAAATATTTACATATTTTGATACGTTTATGTTTGGATGACAAAGCCCATATTAAATAAATGTAAATGATATAAGGTTTTGAAAGAAAAGCAGGTTACTTTCTATGCAAATGACGATTCCATTAGTGGCTCAGTTGGTGGGGCTTAGAATACACCAGCTGCATCACAGGCACAGGGCGAAGAGCTCACTACAAAAAAAAGTGAGGTCACCTTCTCTGCAAATAATAGCAGAGTTCGGAATGAATCCGTATAATGACTAGGTTCTTGAATCTAGTGTAATACAGGCCAATAACTAAATAACTTATTTGACCCTATTGAAAATGGGATATATATATATATATATATATATATATATATATATATGTATACTCAATCCATACGACGTTTGGCACGTGAGAGAGGAGCTTCAGCTATGACACTCAAAAGAGCAGTGAATAATGTTTAAAATGAAATCGTACGTGAAACCTGTGAGGCACATTGTTACTCCAAGATAGAAGAGGGCGATGATCATCTTGAATAAGTTGGTAATATGTTTCTCTCTCTCTCTCTCTCTCTCTCTCTCTCTATATATATATATATATATATATATATATATATATATATTTGAGCTTTCTTTCAAAACTTTATGAGCTCGGATCCTTAGGTACATTTAATTAACGAGGAACATCAGGATATTTCTGTTAAGCTTGGAGAATGATTATACATTCTTATTTCACATAAGCGTTATAAAACCCTTGACAATTCAATAATATATCTTTAATCATTTCTAAGTTACAAATGTTCAGAGCTTAATCTAACAAATGGACAATTTTGCTTTGATACAATATGGAGAATTTTGATGTTACACCCGATATATATATATATATATATATATATATATATATATATATATATATATATATATATATATATTCAAACATATTTTTAAATATAACAAACCACGAAAGTTTATTATGTTTTAACATGAGCCGCACAATGGCTTTAGTTTTAAGACAAAATGAGGAAAAAAAACTGTCCAACATCTGGGTATTTATTTAATATATTGGTCGTTGATCTAAGCTTTCGACTCATGAACCATCATCAGAGTGGTTATCTGGACGTAATAACAGAGATGTGCACCGTCGAATTTATATATATATATATATATATATATATATATATATATATATATATATATATATATATATATATATTATGGTGCACATCTCTGTCATTATGTCCAGATAACCATTATGATGATATATATTCGGCCACACGAAGCGTTCGGTTAAATGTTGTGTCATACTGTTTATAATAAACAGAGCATTTACTTAAATAACTGTATATATAAAAAGAATGTATAAACATATAATGTCTTAAAATAATTGTCGGACTTTGTCCATTTCATAATGTGTGACGTCATTTGTTTTCATTTGAGACGCCATGAGCAGATATGAATGTATGTGAGAGATTCATGGATGATTGAAGTTTATAAGCAGTAAATTCGACCTCGCTAACCGAACTCTCCTCTGTGGCCGAATCGGTTAAAAGACACGTCAGGCTATATGATGGTTCCGTAGTGGATACAGATTCGAATCCTGTCGGAGGACGAATATTTTCCATGAAAATTTCTCGGACATTGAGTTCGGTAAATGTTGTTTAATACTGTTTATTATAAACAGATCATTTACTTTTTTCTATAAAAAAATGTATAAACATAAAACATCTTAAAATAATTTGGGACTTTGTCCATTTCATAATATATTATATATATATATATATATATATATATATATATATATATATATATATATATATATATATATATATATATATATATATCTTCCGCAATAAATATTCTTAATGTTTTTAACAGTAGATGTTAAAATTTGGAGAAAAACAGTCATCATTAATGATTGATTGGTCTTGGACACTTACTAAATAAAGAGAGCTTAACGAATCAGAAAATTCTGGGATATATTGAAGGGAAGACGTGCGTAGACGGCCACAAAGGAGCGTTCGGTAGACAAGGTCGAATTTACTGCTTATAAACTTCATTCGATCGGTAAGTCAGCGTAAATGACGGTTCCGTATAGGATGCAGGTTCGAATCCTGTCAAAGGACGAATATTTTCTATGAAAATTTCTCGGACATTCAGGCCGGTAAATGTTATTTAATACTGTTTATTATAAACAGAGCATTTACTTAAATACTTGTATCTATAAAAAAAAAAAGAACGTTAAACATAAAAATGTCTTTAATAAATATATTGTCGGACTTTGTCGATTTCTTAAAATATATAGGTTAAATAAGAAAGACTTCTAAATACTAATGAAAAACAATTGTGAAACTTTGAGATATAGGGACAAGAAATATGACCCTTATCTTACTTCAATGCTTCTCATTTAGACTACACGAACCAAAGGCAGAGATTGAACTTAAAACCACTAGTGGACTAATGGGTTGGTTCGTGAATTTTAGTAGTTGTGATCTGGCGGGATGTTTTCTACTTGGGATCAATGAAGACGGTCGCCCAATAACTGGGCAATAATATATATATATATAAAGAACTAGACGAGATATACCTAGAGATGAGCAGTCTAAGGAGAAAAGTATACACCCGGGGATAAAATAAAAAGTTCAGTTCAGAATTTCACGTAGGTTACTCGGATCAATATATATCTGAGGAAATTCGGAGCGCACAACGGTCGAAACGTTATGATAATAAAACAATGTTTAGGACACTAGTCCAAATATTTATGGCGTGAATAGTGACAAGTTGAATTGAAATTCACAATATGCAGGATATTTGAATTGACGAGGCCATGGGAAAAAGGAGAAAAAAGAGGAAAAAAGGGGAAAAAAGAGTTAAAAAAGATATATATAATGTGTGTGTTTGTGTATGTCTGTTTTTCATTTGGATGACCCATAGCATAATTTCTCTTGCTCCGGGTCAATTTCTAATGCATCGTCAAGTTTGTTAATCAATTTTGTCATATATATATATATATATATATATATATAGTAATGAGCAACATTTATATGGCATTTTAAAAAGCTAAAAAAGAACAACCTGTTTCATCCCAGCCTTATCAAATTTATTTCTGGGATATAAAAAATAAGCGTGTAAATTCAATTAATATTAATGATAACGAATGGAGGGAAAATGAATTTCAAGAAAGCTAGAGTCCAACAACATTTAGAAGCAGTAAGCATTCCCTTTGTTTACAGATTGAAGGCCCACGTGATTTGATATACAGGGACTGTAGAACATATATATATATATATATATATATATATATATATATATAAATAATTCGGAATATTTATTCGTGCAATTGATAAATTAATTGTTTATTTTGAAAGCATTAATCACCTTTTGCCTCATCATATTTGGGCAAAAAATAATAAACGTATATTTCAGTCATATAAATTGTTCATATTTACGAATTTACAGTCAGAGCAATAAAGGAACTGTATAGACTATGTATTTATCATGCTATTCGAAGCTTTCTTTAGTTTAATTTAGAAAGTAATAAATAGCATACAAATGGAAGAATTTAAAATCTTTCATGCGTTAACATTTCACACATTAGAGATTTAGATTTATTTATATTTGTAAAAAGTATTTTATTATGGAATAGCATTACACGCACACACGCGCGCGCACACACACACACGTATATATATATAAACTCTTTTTGTAGATATGTGATTATTCATATATATATATATATATATATATATATATATATACAGTCATCTACAGACAGACTATATACACAATATATGTATATATATACATAAAACTTAAAAACAGACACACACATATATATATATATATATATATATATATATAATCTGTTTTTGTAAATATATATTTATTCATATATATATATATATATATATATATACTGTCATCTATAGACAGACTATATATACAATATACATATATATATATATATATATATATATATATATATATATATAACTTAAACAGACACATATATATATATATATATATATATATATATAATCTGTTTTGTAAATATATGTTTATTCATATATATATATATATATATATATACAGTCATCTACAGACAGACTATATACACAATATATGTATATATATATACATAAAAATTAAACAGACACACACACACATATACATATATATATATATATATATATATATGTGTGTGTGTGTGTGTGTGTGTGTGTGTGTGCGCGTGCTTGTAATCTAATGTTTTAGCGTGTTCCTATTGACATTAGTTCTCGATGTTCTCATCGATTATTCTCGCAACAAGTTTCAATAATATCTTTTTACAGCCATATTGCGTATCAACAATCAATTTGCTTTAAATCTCCGAAGAATGAGATTGGTTGACAAAGAGTAACGTTTAAAAGGCAAAAGAAAACTATTCGACTGGAAAGTACACATCGAAATAATATGAATTCCTAAAAGATTTAGGGAGTCTTTTCGTCATAAAACCTACATTTTATTTGAGAAGTGAAAATCGATATTTGTCTTGATTTTTGATTTGTTTGCTGAGGAAAAAAATGGATTGTTTAGTGGGTTTTTTTTTTCTTTAATGAAACCTGTCAAGTCTGCAAACGAAAACTTACCCGTTAACAATGGCGCAGAGAAAATATATATAATGTCAAAATGACTGCACATATGCATATATGGCGTATTGAAAGACTCTTTTTTATATTCTTTGAAAGTCGGTTATATGCCATGCGTGATACACGCTTAGGCGATCATCTATCTTCCGATACGTGACTGACTAGGCAGATTTATTTTCCTACAGTAGGTTGCAATGACTTTCTGCGGTAGACCAGTTGCCATCCAAAGCTACACAATCCGATCTGTCCTGCGATTTGCCCATAGTTGAGGGTAGAATAAGATTAATACCTTTCCTAAGGGTATTAGCATGAAAGTGCTAATACTCTTGGAAAAAATTATGGAAGGTTTGAAAGTACTGAAATCTTTTAAATATATTTATATATCATAATTCTTACAGTAATTTAAGATGTCAGTTTTACCAGTTTGATAAATTCTTATTTAAAACATCCCCATATTAGACATATTAAACACTTCATACTTTTACTAAATATTCACTCATTACAAATCTTAATGCCGACACAAGTTAGAGGATTACAGAACAACGTTGTTCTATGGAAGCAGGTGGGGGAAATAAATGCAGATCAATAAGTCATGTTGGATATATAACTCTCGACGTTTGATTAATATTGTATTGATCAGAGAAGCATCCTCTCGGGAATCTGTAACATAAAATAGATATTCTTGATAAGAAGATTCCTCTTTGTAACTTCGGTTTAACGAATAGGAAATTAGGAGAATGTGTATGATCCGACCGACTCTATCTGATATAACTTATCCTAATGTAAATCTCTTACCTTGTACATCTAAGGAATATAAATTGTTTGAATATTTTCTTCTTTGGAACAAAACGGTTGCATTACCGTTTCCATTTCCGTCTCCAAAATTTGAAATTCAAAGTGGTTGTTTTCGTACACTGGTTGACACCTAAGACTACATCGGTCTTTAACCCATAGCTGTGGGAGAAAAGATTCATTGCATTTCCAAAGAAATTCATACCAATATGAACAGATCAGGTTCGGCCAGTATTCGATCTCTACGTGTCGATGTATTTTCCGTACTAACAACCGTGACGCAATTTGCACGTACCACTTCAGATTTCTTGTCTATGTCATGCACTTCCTGTACATGCGCGGACATGGTCGCTGATGACTTCCTGCTTGTTGCTGTTTAAGTAACTTTTTTACCCTTTGTTATCACTCATTGTCCTTCATTTTTCATCTATTCACTGAACACTTCAATTTTTGCGGAATATTTCATGCTTTCAAAGTTTGAACTGGGAATAATTAAAAACGTTTTTCTTCATTAGGTGTCACAGAAAATGCAGCTGTTTGCCTGACGGTCACTACAATATGTAAAATCTTATAATAGCTGTAATGCCGTGCATCTCCAATTATAAAATAATGTTTTTTAATATCATTTTGACAGTAACTGACTTCCGTCTTGTTACTACACATTCTTTCAAAGATCATCTACCAATAAAACTCACTGCACATAATCATAACAATATTCTGTCAAATGGTAATGACCCATGATACTTAGCTGAGATGGACTATCCTTGATGAAAGAAGTTGATAGATTTAACGATTGGAAATCAATGTAAAAATTCGCGAAATCAAAATGAAAAAAAATATGAAAAGAACAGAAATTTTTCGGATTCCTTCATGTTATGTTTTCACATTAATTTTCATCAAGGTGGCCAAACATGCCGCCTTAATAACATTTTCTTGATTAATTGCAGATAATTGTATTGTATTATTTGAAATTGGTCATTATAAGTTACGATAACAAAATAAAATCCTGCTTTCCTTTTCTAACTTCTTTTATTAATCATTAATCTCATTCTATTTTGCATGAATGAATTTCGCTGACTTTTTTCCCATTTCTTCATGTAATTACCATTTGCTTCCTCCACTTGTGTATGCAATTTTTAGACTGAGGCAATTGTTTTAATGATCGTAGTTTTCATCTGCTTTCTTTTGAGGCTCCCCCACCCGACATTCTTCTTTTAGAGGAATAAAAAGTTTTCATCATGCCTATATCTTTTCTTCGTCGATATCAATTCCTCTATGATATATTTTCATATTTTTTACCTTTCTCTTTTGTCATATTTTATTTTCTCTTATTTATATTTAAACATTTTTTTCTTATTTTCAAACTCCCACTATTATTCTGTATGGTACTATAAAGGACAAATCGGAAAAGTTTATCAATATAACAAGTTTCAATTTTAGTAACGCCTCGTCAGAGTATGAGATATGGAAAAAAATAAATTCTGTTATTTTTGTTTTTGTGTTAGAGTTTCTTTTGTTCATCAATCTTCGGGTGCATTTGACTTGTTAAAAAGCATTACCATAAATTATGGCGTTCCGATCTCAAGGTGAAGACGACACGGCCTTTCGAAGCTTCAAAACTGTAACGGATTCCACGCCTATCTGACAAAATTGCTTTATGTATGTAAGTTTGTCATAATTCTAATATGTCTATGTGGTATTCTGATGATAATGAATATACATAAGTGTGTGTGTATGTCTTGTACCTATTATTTAAGTTTGGTAGTTGTTCGCATGTTTTTAGTGGACGTTTTTATGTAAACACCAGTTGTAATAGATAAACATATGTTAGATTCTTTAAGAATGGATTTAATAAAGGTTTGTGACGTAATATTGTGTTTTTGGCGTGTTTATAGTTGGTAAATTATTTATCAGGATTCCCTCGAAGTATTTTCGATGTGAAGAATTATATCCTGTTTTTTTTTTGTTTTTTTTTTCAATTAGGGTGGCGTTTGTAAAATTATTCTGTATGTATTTTATTACTTTCAGTTTAAGCATCACGTTTAACCGCTAATTTTTGGCCTCATCTGACTGTTTCTTCAAGTCAAATTGACGTTTATTCTTGCATCCGTTATATTTCTTTTTTCATTAATGTTTTACAAGTGTTCACTACAATATGTCATCTTTTTTCCTCATTTTCTACCTGACCTCTCTATTCCCTCGTTTTTACTTTCTGCGATCACTAAGTTAATCAAATTAGAGCTTGGTCATTAACCTAGACGGTTCGCCGTTTGGAAATACCAGGCAGTGTAGGCTTGGCTGTACGGGAGTGTGCAATAGATAATGCCTCAAGATAAGAAATCGTAGAACCGTGTTCGAATTTTGGTCGGGTTTGTTACATCTGCTTAAACTCTAAGAAATGTTTGAATACATCACCCCTTTCTCCGATATAGACTGAACAGCAAGACAGAATGGTTCCTGCCGTCTTGACAGACAACCAGTCTAACGCGGAATGTAACGGCAGCCTACATAAGGAAATCTGCTACCATGTCTAGCATGATAGAAAAAGATTTTATTACTCATGAGGCCTAAGCATGGAATACTGGGTTAATTTTATTTGGTATATCTTACATTTAGCTTTATGTCTTTTTTTATATATATTTTATTTCGACTAACCTATATTTTAATCATTTATACTAAGCAAGGATATGAAGGCACTAATAGTGCCAGTGTTACAGAAAGAAAAAAGTAACTGAGAAAGTGGGTATCGAGGAGAAAGAAGCAAAGAGCAGGATTCAAGAAGACAGAAGATAACGATTAACGTTGACTTGAAATGTTTGAAGATCGTAGTTCACAGGAAATCAAGAAGCCGAAAAAGACTTCCACGGGCGAAAAATATGTGAGAAGAAACCATTAGCAATTTCAACAATAAAATGATGATCGAGATGCCAATTTAGCACAGCGCTTAAAGTCGTGGATTTGTGGTACTAAAGAGGAAAGTTCATCAGAACAATTGTCAGGAAATTATTTATTGAAAAGGCCCTAGGAAACTATTATATTTCTTTCTGTTTTTCATTCTTTTATTTTTCATTATATTGTCATTACACTTTCATCAGACTAATATTTTTGCATAAAATGTCTTCTCTTTCTTTTTTTTGTTTTTTCGTTCCTTCTTTCTTTCGTTATTTATTTTATAACTTCTTTCTTTCATTCTCTCTTTTCTTTTTTTTATTTGTTCGTAAGAATATTTTCATTACACATTCACCAGATAAACATTCCTTGCATAATATGTTTTCCATTTCTTTTTATCTTTCTTTCTTTCTTTCATTTTTTCGAAAGATTATTTTCATTACTCTTTCATGAAATAAATACTTCTTTGATAATGTTATATGTTTCTTTCTTTTTCTTCCTTTTTATTGATTTCATACTTCCTTTCTTTCTTGATTTTTCATTTGTTCGTAAGATTAATTCAGTACTCTTTCAAGAAATAATATTTCTTGTACAATGATTTCAATTTCATTCTTTCATAATTTCCTTCTTTCTTTCTTTTATTCTTTACTTCTTTCAATCTTTCTTTCTTTCATTCATTCTTTATTTCTTTCAATTGTTTGTAAGATTATTTAAGTCACTCTTCACCAGATAAATATATATCTTGAAAAATATTTTCCTTTCTTTAGTTTTTTTTGCTTTTCCTTTCTTTCTTTCTTACTTTCATCCATTCATTCGATCTTTCTATTATTCTTTATATATTTAATTCTACATTATTTCTTTCATTCTTTTTTCTTTGTTTGTTTCTTTGTTTTTTTTCTTTGTTTGTTTCTTTCTTTCATTTTTTCTCGTTCATTTTTTTCTATTCTTTCATTCTTTATAACTCATTGTTTATTAATGCATTTGTTTTTTCTTGCTAATTTCTTTCTACATTTTTTTATTCATTTCGCAATTTTCTATTACTTTTTAAGCTTTGTCTTTAATCATTGTTTTCTTTCTTTCTTAATAACTTCGTATTTATTCAAATATATATATTCCTTTCTTTCTACGTTTATTCCAACTTTTCTTTCTTTCATTCATTTTTTCGTTCATACTTTTGGCTTCATCATTTAATGAATTCTTCATTTATTTTAAACCTTCGTCTGTAACCATTGCTTTCTTTCTTACCTTCGTTCTTTCATGATTTCTTTCTTACATTCCTCCAATCGTTCGTTCTTTCTTTCATTCTTTCTTTCTTTCCTTCTTTCTTTCTTTCCTTCTTTCTTTCTATATTTTCTTTATTCTTACAATCTTTCTTACTTTTTTTATATATTCTTTTTATTCTTTCATTTTTTCATTCACTCTTTCTGTCTGTCTGTCTTTCATTCTATATTTCTCATTATTTGTCCTGTACTTGTTATTTCTTGTTTCTTTCTTTCTTCATTTATTCATTTATATATTTCCCACTTTTCCTTATTTAGCTTTGCCTTTTAATTACTTTCTTTCTTTCAGTGTAACCCGGATATAAGAGACTCGGTTATAAGAGAAACCTGGATATAAGATAGATTTTCTCTTGTCCCAAATTAGAGCCTGTGTTAATGTATATAAAATAGACCAAACCCGGATATAAGAGAAACCCGGATATAAGAGACTTCGTTTCCGGTCCCGACAACCCTCTTATATCCGGGTTACACTGTATGTTTCTTTTGTTTTTTCTTTATATATCTTCCAATTTCTTTCTTTAATTCATGTTTCATTCTTTATTTGATTATATTAGCTTCGCGCTTAATAAATAGTTCAACTATTCCAAACTTTCTTCTTTAACCATATTTTTCTTCCTTTCTTTTATTCCTTCTTTCTTTATCTATTTCATTGTTTCTTCCATTATTTCATTCTTTCTTTGCATTACTCATTGATGCATTGTTTATTCTTTCTTCATTTATTTATTTCACAATTTTCTTTTGTTTTTTTTTAAGCTTTGACTTTTAATCATTGTTTTCTTTCTTTATATCTTCGTATTTATTCAAATATATTTTCTTTTTATTTTTTCTACATTTATTCCACATTTCTTTCTTTCATTCATTCTTTCTTTGTTTCATGCATTTCGCTTCAAATTTTAATAAATACTTCATTTGTTTATTTTAATCTTTCTTCTTTCTTTCTTTTTTCTTTCCTCAATCCTTTTTCTTTTCTTGACTTTCTTTTATATTTGTTCTAGAACATTTACTGTCTTTAATAATTATTCCACCATAGAAAAAAATCTGTTTCCTCTTTCATCATTTCTTTCAATCTGCACAAATGTAATCATTTATCTTTCTTTTCTTTCATTTTTACTTTACGAATAATTGATCATATAACTATTTCTATTTTTCTCCGTTTCAATTTTTCGTTTTTGTCTATCATTTGTTCTTTATTCTTTTTGTTCATTCTTTCATTTATGAAACCGCATGGAAATTTCCCGTGAATATTCCTTCAGAGATATCAAGTCGATTTTTAATCAGTTCTGTAGAATTTCTCCTGGGTAGCGGTACCTGAAGAACATTTCGTGACTTGATCATTAAGAAAACAGAGAACATTTTGCAATGAAAGAGCAATTATATCCTCAACGCAGTTCCAATAATTTCAAGACCAAATTATTTTATACATTATATTTTAAACTTCGAAAAAGAAACAATATAACATTTCACTCTCTGACTAATATGTCTAATCATTCGTTTATGAGGTTAATTATAATTAATTATTACAGTACATCATTAACTACGCTGATCGTGTAATAATTTATATGCAGATAAACAAATAGTAATCTGCTAAAATAGACGAAATGGGGAGATAGATAGATAGATAGATAGATAGATAGATAGATAGATAGTAAAATACTGAAATAGATGGATGGAAAATACCGCAACAGATAAATACACAGATAAAATGATGAGATAGATAGTTAAAATGTTGAAATCGTTAGATAGATGGATCGATAAAATGCTGAAAAATATATATATATATATATATATATATATATATATATATATATATATATATAGAGAGAGAGAGAGAGAGAGAGAGAGAGATAGATAGATAGATAGATAGATAGATAGATAGATAGATAAAATGAATATATTGATAGATGGAATGATGAGATAGATAGATATATAGATAAAATGATAAATGAATACACTGAGAGATGAAATGATGAGATAGATAGATAAATAGACTGACAGACAGACAGGCAGATAGGTTATATGATGATATATCTAAAAGGTTAAATACTTAGATTAAATGATGACATGCATAGACAGATTGTTAGACATATAGATTTTAGGTGTGTACAAATGCGTCCAGTAAAAAAATAAAATATATATATATTGAAACTCTTGTTTTCCAGAAACATTCTTAAATACATTTTGATGTCTAATATTTTTTATATTTCAGGATCAGGCCTTCCTTGTTTGTTTTTTTTTTAATGTAAATACCATAACGTACATCTGGTCCCTTTCTTTACTTTTCACTTTAATATTATTACTATTATTATTTTTATTTTATTTTATTTCTGGCGTTTTCACATTTCTTTCCGGGTCCCGCCTAGGGGCCTAAAGTTAGAAATAGCGTCATGACACTTTCCACTGACAAAAAAAAAAAAAAAATATTACATAGATAAAGCCCTTCGTAAAGTGTGGGCTGTACTTGTCAGAACAATTTTTTGTATCTCCTTGAGGCATGGACTTCCAGGAATCTCTTCAATTAATCTACTGCAATCTTTTCCAACCAGTCCTAGGGCTCCAACTACAACAGGGATTGTTGATGTTCCCATATGCCACATTTTCGAGATTTCTATTTCAAGGTCCTTGTATTGTGACAACTTTTTGAATATCTTCAAAGATACATTGCAGTCAGCAGGGACTGCCATATCAATAAGGAGGCACCGTTTTTGTTTGTGGTCTTTAATAACAATATCTGGGCGGTTGGTCTTGATTGTTCTGTCAGTGTGTATTATTATTATTATTATTATTATTATTATTTGTTTCCAGGGCAGTGAATACGCATGACTTAGAGCGAGTGAAACTAATCGGTCTTGGCGACAACCAAATTTCTTTGAACCTTGTGGACTGGTGCTATAGAGTCAGAAAATAGAATTGTACCAAATAACAAACCTGCCGTCCGTTTAAAACATTGAATTGTAGCAGCAGATAAAACGGATGCGGCATGTAACTCGAAGAAAATATAATGACTTTATCAAGATGTCGATATTTTACACGATGTGTTGGCTTAATTGTCACCATTTTATATTTTTAATTTCGCGCATGCGCTTTTTTCATTTGTGTATCGTCAGTTGGGCACCGTCTGTGAGAAAACGAGCATCAAGACGCAGTTCACTCCTGCAGAAATTTGGAAGCGTCATGCTGTACAGTTTGGCATTCGGGCTTGAATCTCCAATACGAACATTTCAGAGTATTTGGGTGTCAAACAGAGAACAGTTCAGAGTATTCAGAAAGAGTTGGATGAGTCTAATGGTCATGACGAAAGTGTTTGGTGTGATTACTAGTGACTGCGACGTTATGTCCCCATTCATCTTCCGACATAATATGATTTATTACATTTTGTCTCCTACATACGTTTTGACTGAGCTTTTAGCAACCTGTTGAACATTTTTCAACGTGTTCACGCGCAATAAAATAAATTCTTCATTGTCTTGATAAAGTCTCTTCGAGGACGAAACGCGTCGGCTAAGAATATTTTCCTCTCATCACTTTTATTCATTTTGTTCATTTACAGATGCAATCTATCTGAAAATAATTCACACAGACACACACACAAAAAAATATATATATATATATATATATATATATATATATATATATATATATATATATATATATATATATATTATTTTCCAAAGTACTTTCAGTCTCATCTGAGACCATCTATAGGGGCTAAAACTGTCTGTATATACGAAATGTGTAAATTTCGATGCCCTTTAACGAGATTGCATCTCTGATAAAAATGTTAATACGTATGTTGAT
>CAHIKZ030004213.1:1742500-1747500 GCA_903632075.3 Acanthosepion pharaonis
TCATTTTTGGTGTTTAGCGAAATATTTTCATCGTTATGATTCTGTTGTTGTAAGTTGTTTCTTTGTAACTTCTGGCTGCACGCAATAGGAATTCCCAGTTCGCTTGCCAGACTTAGCAGCTGAACGAACCATTGCCTGCTTACTTTACATTACATTCAGATTTCACCAGGCGTAGAATTTCATTACTACATCTCCTACGGTCCCCGCCTACACACTGGAGAATAATGAACATATGAAAGCCATCTCATAGATTTCTAATACCGAATTACGAAGTATCGATTGGCAGTTGATTCAGGTGATTGATAATCATGTAGGGTAATTGGAACCGGCATTATGAAAATCACATTTTCATGTTGCGTAGAATTTGTGTTATTGGCAGAAGAGAAATAACGGAGACCATTGGAACAGGGAAGAGCTGATTCAGTGGTGACATTGATCGGACACAGGACAACTAAATACAGGTCCGGTTCGCGTCGGCAAAGATTGGTGGGGTGGGAATCCTTCAACGAATATAATTATGTGTCCGAGCCTTTCATTAATGGGTTAATGTAACTGCCTGCCGATTGATACCGGAGCTAGGACGCACTGATCAGGGTGTGTCAGCCGAGTTGTCGAACGAGTATTCCCGAAGAACGTGCTCGGACGACAGAGGTAGGTAACTAATACTAATGGAGTGGGAGGTGTTGCTTACCGCTGCTATACTTTTTCCTCTCTTATTAGATAGAGACAAGAGAAGATAATTGAGAAAATATTAGACGTGACTCGAGCGTTTACGCTGGCAGGTCCATTTGTCTTACCTGAATAGGCAATTAAAAAAAAAATATCTGCGAATGTAACATCCCACTTGTGCTTTGCAAAAGGACATTGACAAATAAATGGTTCGAAGAAAGCGATATTTAATGGCGTCTGCGGTAAACGTGCAACTAACTTACAGAGATAAATTTATCTAGTTTTCTATTACGGTGAACTTTACAAAGCACGAGATCACTTCAAGGTAGAGAAGTATAATCAGTAAAATGTTAATGGAGGTTATGATAAAAATTTGAAGAGAATGTCATAAATAATGACAGTTGTGGCAACGATGATGAAAGATGGCGATTTATCCTTGACTAGAAGTGGTCAAGATTTAAGCGTTCAGGGGAAAAACCATGCTGGGATTTTTCCCACATTTTTATTCAAAAATGAAACCAAATAAAAAACGGAACCCTCGCCCCCCAAAATTAGATCATTATAGCTAACAAAAAGATAATCCTAATTGCGATCTTTGAAAAGAATATAAGAGAAATTGCTAAAAGATGAAGAACAGAAGGATAAAGAAGAATTATCACCATGCACCCAAGCGATGAAGTGAGCAAGATTAAAGTATTTATGGAATCAGTCATGCCGTATATATATATATATATATATATATATATATATATATATATATATATATATAGTTTTAAGGTGTCTATATTTATGGGACAAAGTGTTCGCTATCAGAGCGTATGTAAATATAAATATAAAAAGTGAACATTGAAGTCAACACTCAGAGGCGACAGGCTGTTTTTTATGCTGAACGCAATCGTCAAGTCGCCTGGTGATTGCGTCCAGCATGAAACAGCCTGTCACACTTGGGTGTTGACTCCAATGTTCACTTTTATATATATATATATATATATATATATATATATATATATATATATATATATACCAGGTGTTACACCATAATTGCCCATCCCACAAAATGTCTAATATCTAGAAAAAAAAAAAACTCTAAACTAACTGGATTTCTTTTTTCCAGGTTTTCAGATAAGACCTCTATCTTGATAACATTTGACGTATCACTGAAAACCCTTTGAGTTATTCAGAGAAAAAGAGAACAGGTTAAAATCGCAGTTCCACTCCTTTCTCAAATGTGAAATGGTGAGAGGAAAAAGTTCATTTAGGCCTTCAGTTATGGAACGACATTTCATAATCTGTCTTTTGTTTTAAAGTCAATTCAAGTATCATCAGGAGAACAGTGAATAAGTTTTAAAAAGAGGGAAGAGTTGAGAGGAAAACTGGATCAAGAGGACACAACTGCAAGATAAATAATCATTGCCATTTAGAGCGAAAGAGATGAATTAGAAAAGATCCAACTCAGTTCATAAAATGTTAGGCACGTTACAGCCCAAAAAGCATTGAAAAAAACTTGAAAATAAAATCGTACGTGAAACGCGTGAGTGACATTTTTACTACAGGAGAGAAATGTAGAAGTTAAGAGAGGGCGAAGATCTTCATGAATAATGATCCTGCAATAATATATACATATTTTAAATGTATTTCAATCCTTCATGAGCTTCCAATCCTTAGCTTTGATTAATTAACATACAATTTTCGCATATGATAGATTTCGACACGATTCTTCTGTTGGGCTTGGAGAGCAATTATACATTCTTATTGTTCAAAGTAGAGTCCATTTGTGAAGAAGGAAATTACTGGAAAGTAATTGAAACTCACCTGAAGCGAGCTGAATGTGTCATGCTCCTCATGCCAATGACACTTCGACCGAGCTTCTCTACGGCATATGATTTCACTGAATTTTGATGTGTTCCTCTCGAATTTTAAACTGGGGTCATCAGGAGAGAATGTGCACCGTTTCGGGGCCTTCCTCTCAACGGTTTCAGTTGCACACCGGCCCCCCTCACTGATGTGAGGCCCCATTATAACGATATACAAGTGTTGTAGATAAACTAGTTCAAATGTGTAACGGCGAAATTAAATTTACGAAAATTCCGAAAAACGGCAAACCTCGCGTTCTGAGAATGCAACGTGAACCTCATTACGCATTCACGATCAGACATGTCATGCCGTCATGTTCGCTGAAACACTCCACGGAGTATTTCGTTTTTTCCATATCCTAGTTTCTGTTACTTCTATTAGGCGTTTTATACTCTTGGCCCTATTACGCCCTTTTGATTCCAATTTGGCCCAGAAATTTGTACAGAGTGCCTGAAACGAAACCCTTGCTCCAATTTCCACTGCTCTAACAATTGCATTATACCCTCCTTTATTAGCTCCGACTTTAGATCTTCATATTTATTAGTTTTATAATCGTGGCTTTGTTCCATCCGGCATTCATATGGTACTGTTAACTCAACCAGGATGATTTTATGGTTCACTCTTGAGAGAAGAACAATATCTGGTCGCAGACCTTTACTTGATATTATTTTGGGGTAATCATTACGCCAACCAGGAAGGTCTGCAGATACCTCCCAGATGCCACCAGAACTAAGGAGATTTTTTTCCGGGTATAGCATGACATTTGCTTGTTTGCTTAGAGCCGACATATCTTTTTCCTTCTGCAACAAATTCCTGGGCTGAATTTGATGACTCAGACTTCATATATTTCTTTATGATTCTGACCAGCTCATCCAAAACACTATTGTGCCTCCATGTGTATCTGCCATTGACAAGGGCTGTTTTACAGGAACTAAGAACACGTTCTAATGTTTGTGGCTTTTCCTCACACAGGGGACAAGTGGGATCACTCTCTTTCTTCCATTTAACAAGATTGTTCTTAGATGGTAGCAGGTCATACGTGGAACGTATTAAATAACTCAACCTAAGTGGAGCCATCTGCCAAATGTCCTTCCAAGTAATAGATTTCTGAAGAGCCTCCTCCCAGTTTGTCCATTGGCCTTGTTGGGATTGTTGTACTCCTTTTTACGAGTCTTTTTTATCTTCTTCTTTCATCACATTTTGGATGACCATGTCACGGCGATCTTTACCAGAAGATTTCGACCACCATTGCCTTTCATTTAGTCCTAACCCTTGTTTTCCCTGCTTGAGTGTATCCGATGACTTCATTGAAAGCTAGATTGTCTTTAGCACTTGTTATCGTCTCTCTGACCTTCCACTTTCTCCCTGTTTTTAACGTAGGATTTAAAGCTTTTATTGCTTTGTCCTTGGAATCATCCAACATCATTTGAAGTCTAATTTTTCCGGATTTATACTCTTCCACAGTCGATTTAAATGGCAACTTTAGCTTTGCTTGTCTGCAGTACAATGGGATATCAGACAAACCTGGAGGCAAACCCAACCATTTTCGGATATATTTGTTCATTTTCCTTTCCATTGACTCAATTGTACTCATTCCAAATTCGTACACGAGTATGGGCCATAGTAGCTTTGGAATGAGCACATGCTCTAAGCACCATACCTTGTATTTTCCTTTTTTTAGAGGACAAAGATCTATCTTATGGAGATCTTCTTGTAATGACCTGGATGTTTCTTTTACTTGATTGGTATCTTTTAAGGATTGATCGTACCAACGACCTAAACTTTTCACTGGTTTTTCTGATACAGTAGGGATTCTTTGGCCACCTACTACAAAATTTGTATTTTATTCAACGTACCTTCTCTAAGAGAAAGACTTCTGGACTTGTTTGGTTTAAATTTCATCCTACACCAACTTATCAGGTCGTCCATCAAGCTTAATATCTTGCGAGTTGAACTTACTTTGGATGAGAGGATTGTAGTGTCATCCATGAACGCTTTCACTGGTTGCATTTGACAACCTCTACCAAGCTCAACAACATCAGCCTTGTTGTTTGTCGCTTTGAGAATCAGCTGCATTGCTAGAACGAAAAGTATTGGTGACACTGTACATCCCATCGCAATTCCAACTTCAAGTCTGTTCCACTTAGTCGTAAAGTCTTTTGTAGTGAAACGCATGAGGAAACCATCAAAATAACTTCCTAGCATATTAGCTATTTCCTCAGGAATATGGTACATTTGTAATGATAATTGTGTTATAAAACCTCGGAGAATTTCAGTAATCATTTAATCATTTCTAAGATACAACGTTTCAAAGCTTCGATCTAACAAATGTACAACTTTGCTGTTACAGGATTTGTACAATTTTACTGGTACACTGTTATATATATATATATATATATATATATATATATATATATATATATATATATGCAAATACATAGAAAAAATAGGAAAGAACATGTTAGGTATATAATCCG
>CAHIKZ030004213.1:1752500-1780000 GCA_903632075.3 Acanthosepion pharaonis
CGCTTGGAAGTACCAGGTGATATAAACTTGGATGTGCGCTTGTGTAATGGAAAATGAATCTGAATTGTTAATGGAAGAGTCGAGTTTCAATTTCAGTTAGTTATATTCACTTACAGGCAAATATTCTTGGGAACGGTATGTATCCACCCCTTCTTCTTCCCCAGGTATGGGTTAATTAGTAAGACTTGTATCACAAAAATACATTATTATCTGTAAAACATAACAAAATAAAACTGAGTACAAAATATTTACATTTTGTTATTAAATAACCAATAGAGATGTTAATATGCCACTAAAGAAAAACAAGCAACCAACTAGTACAAAGACTAAATATAGGCAGTTTTGAATTATTATGGAATAAAAGGGTTCAATTGTAAGCTAAATTCTTTTCTGGATTCTCTTCTAGTATTCCATATCATAGAAGTGACCACCGCTTTATGGCCTTTTTTTGATATCTATAAAATGATTAATAAAATCAAGGAAATTTCTGTTTCAATTGTTCAAGAAGTAATATATAATGAAGCCGATAAATTGATATACACACGCTCACACACACACACACACACACGCAAACACACACACACACACACACACATATATATATATATATATATATATATAAGAGAAATATGTTGTAGTGGTTCCAACGAAAGAAAAGTATGTATATTAGAGAAGAGAGGTGCCGCAAACGTTTTTGGTTGTAATGTGGATTTATTTAGAAAAAAATATTATGCTTTGTTTTACATGATTTTTACGACACGTGTTTCTGGTCTCGTGACCGTCTTCAGGTAAAAGTGGAGATTTCACATATTATTAAAAATAATTAATTTTTCTTCATGTTCAATGTGAAATATTCTCGATATGAGACATTCTCTGTTTGTGTGTTGGTAATCCGAATTTCTTTCTTGAATTGTCAATGAAGAGTTCTGCGCGAAGGGTCATAAAACAATTAAGGTTGGTCCAGCGAAATGATGGATTAGTTATCGGCATTTTATCTTTTAATGTTTTACTGACCCCTATGTGTTCTTGGATCTGTTTCCATTTTCTTGTGTTTCTCTCAGCATGCGTGTATATATGCGTACGTATATTCCCCCTCCATACATATACTGTCTTACTACGAGGAATTAGTAAACCCATTTGTACATATACACGCATACATATATATATAATCACTGAACGAAATCTTTAAGTCTGAAGATTGTATTCAAGCATGAAGCATACTGTCGCCGATTGGTGTTCTGTCTCTGATATTGAGCACTTTTACCCTTAAATATACCTTAAAACTATATTTTTTGTAAAATATGTATGTGCGTGCGCGTGTACAATGGTTAGTATTAATGGGATAAATATTAATGATTAAATGTTCTTCAAACCTTTCTTTCTAATAAATTGAAGAATGAATTCAACAATCGTCAGTCTCCCGCGTTTTTATCATGATTGTGTTTAGTGCTTCAGTCTGAAACCACTGAGCCCCTTCAAAGTTTCTATTTTATATTTTATATTTGCAAATGTTGTATGATATTTTCTTTATCCCATAAATATAGACAATTAAAACCTATTTGTTAAGCATTTACAATCGATTCCAGCAGATGCCTATTTGATTACACACACACACACACACACACAAACACACACACACACACACACACTTACACATTTTAAATAATATATATATATATATATATATAATATCTATATATATATATATATATATATATATATATATATATATATATATATATATATATATATATAATATCATAAGATCAGAGACAGACTGTTTCGTAACTCATCATTGGGGTTAGACGTTCTACATATTCTAGCTAGGATTAACATTTTTGAAAGCGTTTTCTACCACTAAGCCGCTTTTTTTAAACTTAGAATGAAACTGAATTTATGAGCAGAATTTATGATAAACACATTTAAAACTAACTCGATTCGATTTGTAATGCGTCTTGCATTATTCGATATAATTGTCACTGTTTACAAAAACGTTTGAATAATGGAGCATATATATATATATATATATATATATATACAATATACAGCCAATCAGAAATATATATATATATATTTTTTAAATAATATCTAGGATATATATACGGAGACAAATATATATATATATATATATATATATATAAATATATATAAAACAATCATCGTTGCAGTTTCTTGCTCAGGCACATTTCTGTTTATAGAATGCCCACAGAGCCAACCTGTTTGCTTGATACTGGAATTTAAACTAGTGAACTGGGAGCAGATGAATGTAGACGATCAACAATTTCAACAACGTAATAACTCAAGCCCTTAATAAAATGTGGTGATTTTTTTTATTTTTTTGTACAACTCATTTTATTTATTCGGTACTTTAATGGTGTTACGTCGTTAATAATACTCACAAGGATTTTGGTTTCCTGAGGAATGGTTTTCAGGCACAATCAAAACACATTGGTTCAATGATTTAAAATTGTTTTGAATAGATTCACCTATTTATCCTCATTTTTTTTACATCAAGCATTAGTTGTCAAATTGTTTGTGGTTGAATTAAATTGCAAGCTTCAAATTATAAACCTTTAAATAAAAATTTTCCTTTTATCTACGGCCAGCAGAAAAACATGTCCATTCCATTATTATATGTTGAAAACGTCATGATATTCGTTAACAAATGGTTGATTCTGACTGGTTCTTGTCAAATTATAGAAACAAGTGAGAATATATAGATGGCATGATAGAATTTAATAAACCGTTAGAGCGAGGTCATTGCTCAGATGTACAGAGCTTCAGAGGGGTGATACATTCATTCTATTCATTTCCGCATATTGTAAATTAAATGTCTGCCTGCATACCAGCTTGCATACATCATCTGATTCACATCAAGATTACAGATGTATCCCGGAATTTTCTTTCATTTGACCTTCGAAAAAAATTTGCTTGACGATTAAATAAAAAAAATTCCATCGAGCATTGCGTTTTTGGCTGATTAAATTCTTTTCAATGTTTTACCATATTCAAATACTTTTTTATAATGAAAAATAAATTTCATTGTTGTCAAATCAAATAATCAAACAAAAAAAGGGATGAAATTTCATTTTGATTCAACTGTATGATGGACCCCTTTATTTTTCTCGCCTAAACTGTAAACCAGTATTAGGAGTATTTCAGGAATTTTTCCCTTTTTTCACTGACAATCCTTCTCAAACAATCTTTGCGTTAATGGTTGTTCGAATGCCAATCGAGGATGTAATCATAACAAACTATTGGCTCTGATTAAAAAGCCGATTTTGGACTTGGTTTATTAAAGATTTTTTTCAATCAAACTGAAATAATTTAAACGAAACATTCAGCAAGTTATTTTAAAAATATAAAAATTTATATGGCAAATTTTTAAAAAATGCAAAAGTGAAGCCGGCTTTTACAATAAACGGGCCTTTTGAAACAGTTTTTTTTTTTTTTCGTTTTTGTTGAAGGATAAAACCATCTTTTCTTGGTTTAAGATGGTTTTAATTTATTTGAAAAATATTCCAATTTTTACGGATGTTTAAAATAAAATTGGCTGGTAAAAATGAAGAAACTATTCAAATTTTTTTTTTTAATTCTTTACAAAAAAACATCGATTTTTTCCCTTCGTGTTTGGGCAATTTTTGTTCCGAAACTAATGTCGAGGAAAACTTATAATTGTATATACATAAAATACAATAACATGAAATATGTTTTGAATTAGATAATCGAACCTATCAATATATCAATGTTTATAACCACTTAAAAAAATTGTTCATGATTCTGAACTCAGCCTTGGTTTTTATGAAAAAAAATTTTTTGTATTTTCTGCCAAACCCGACGCGTCGACTGACAGCGAGTGATCATACTCAATTTTCTGAATCTGAATTTCCACTGTATATTATTAAATCGAAAAGATTAATATGCGACACAAACTGAATTAAACTGACGGAAATTTCTGTTTTTAATTTGAATAATTATATTTACGTTGAATGTTTATTTTCTATTGTACCGTGTCCCTTAGTCACGTTGGAACCAGTTTCTCCATATATATATATATATATATATATTTATTTTTTTTTATATATATATATGTTATACACAAGACGTTTGAAAAGTAGATCACTGCAATATGAGCATCTACTAAAAATGATTGATTTTGGGGTTGGTTTTAATACCCAGAAATTAGCACCAAACCCAAGTATTGGCAAAAACTTAAATGGCGGACAGAATCCAGTGATGTTTCCCATACCAAAAGAGTTCCTGGTGAAATCATTTGAGAACTTTAGAGGGGAAAACTGGCAGGAACATATAGAATTTTAAATAAAACATCCATTCCTTGAAAAAACAGTTCTAAATAAATTATCGATTTTAAAGGGTTCAGTTCGAAATTCCAACCACCTGAATATATATATATATATATAAATATATATATATAAATATGGCGACAAAGATTAGGACTGCGTTAGTATTTATTTTATGTAAATGTTTAAATTTTCATTTCTGTGCACAAATTTTTAGATGATAATGATTTTCAAAAGTTTTATAAGTAATTAACACTCAATTCAAATACAACAAAAGACGGATTTTTAACTTTCAACGGGTTTTAGTGTATATTAAAATTTGGGTGCGCCTCATCTCTCCACAACGACCAAGAATCTTTAGAGCTGATAACGTTCATCCAATGCAACACTAAAGAGCCATCAAGGGGAAATATTTTATTCATTCATTCAATGCCTTAAAACCAACTTTGCTACATTTGTTTAACAACGATCGAAACCAATCATTTCGCCAAACAACAATTTTGTATGTCCCTTGGGGAGATAAAGGTAAACTGCGAAACGATCAAGATTTTAATATTTTATGTTTTATTTTTGTTATCTCAATGATCGAATCAGATGCCGGAAAATGGATCGGGCGCTTGGAGAAAGACTGTTTTTTTTTGATGAAATCTCCGACCTGTCACCGGACCTGTCAGGCCCCGTGGGATTTCTTTTATGGGCAGGATCTATGTCCCCAATCTTCCTTAGCTTTTGATGAAATAATCCAAAATAATCAGTTCTGCACTGGATAATGTTACCGGACACATGCTACGGCGTATTCACAGAAGGGTTGTGGCTTCATCGCTACTTCCATGGAAAGTGCTCAGGCATATTACATTCCTTGGTTGCCACTACTAACCTTCACGAAAAAGATCCCGCCATACCATTCTGATATTCAACCACATTCAAACTGTTCAATTGCCACTGGCGAGAAGAAAGTTTTCAAGATAATTGCTTTTAGAATGATGTCAAATTTTAGGGGACCTTGCATTTTCGAGGGTAATTTTTGAGATAATAATAGTTTATGGTTGATACAAGGCTAACTAATTATTTACCATCATCTGGACGTAAAGAGGTGGATTATTGCCTAACCCAAAGGGTGATTCCAGACATTGTGGATAAATAACCCAATATGTTGGAACACGATTGGAAAACGAATCATTATCCATCACACCACCAACATATCAAACTTACAGCATTTTGGTATTGTAAAATTCATCTTACATCTATATCCTAAGGCTCGACATTAAAAGAATTTCGGTGATCCCAATGAGAACCGGTGCCTCAACGATTAACAATTGCGGTCGTTTCCGTACGCAATCAACATATAGAACACCGATTTTCCATGGTAACTCCCAGGCTCGTACGGGAATCCAATCTTACAACGTCATATGTCTGTAATCAATAGAGAGAGGAAAGTAATGGACGAGGACGTATGAAACCATTATGGGACAAAAACGAAAAAAGAAAAAAGAAAGGAAAAGAGAAAGGAAAGAAAGGAAAGGAGAGGCGAGACTTAAGCTTAGATGATAAAAGAAACCACCCACAACCGGGGACATTGACAATGTTATTTTGATAAGTAGCAAATGGTGAAAGGTTTCATTGCCATTGCAGAAAAATTCTAAATGGATAAGAAAATCGACTATGTTCTGGTGGCGAACTTATGTTATCGGGGATAGATAACAGCCACTTAATGCTGTCGAACATCTAATTGACAAACCGGACAGACCGCTAAACTCCGAGACATTTTGAAAATGTTATTTTGATAATTAAAAAATGGTAAAAATTCTGACGACCAGTGTCAATTGCCTGAAAGGACCAGGTGAAATACAGGGTTTTGGATAGATAAGAAAAATTAACTGTGTCAGAAGGGGCAAACAATATTGTCGGGAAAAGATTTAATAGGCCATCTGTTAACCGCACACGAAACCAACCCTGGGTTAAGTCTTTGCCGTTTTTGACAAGACATCTATAGGTGTTAGAATTCGGTTATGATAATAAAACTATGTTATCAGAAATTGGCACCAAGAATGCAAATACGGCTAGAACAATGGAACTGTTTTTTTCGAGACGACGGTCGGCTGTGTTTTGCTAGACGACCACCCATTCTGATAATTGGCGAAAATCTGACTGACGAAGTGATAGAATCCCACTGGTGACATTGGGGAGAAGATGAGAGCTGCGATTAAGGAAAGAAAAGGAAAAGAAAAATATATTTTTTTTTTGAGCAAGATATATTTTTTTTTTCTTAAAAGAAAGCCAGCCGGATCACACCACCCGTTTGGACACCATTGGCCGAATGTCAACGAGGGCCAGGCGGAGGTGATCACGTGACGCAAGGGGAAGCCGCCGTCGCCCATTTGGAGGATAGGTATGAGAAGTTGCTACGAGGAAGTGGGGAGAACCGTTGACGCCCCTCTGAAGTATGATGAGAATCCATAAGAAGAAGAGAAGGTGGGAGCAAGAGAGAAGACTTCCAAAAATGGAAAGGAGTGGAAAATTCCTGACCAAAATAAAAGAAGTGGATATGGATTTAGAATTATCGAGGAACCTCCAACCCCGACAAACCCACCCCGGTTTTGGTCGGCGTCCATATAAGGCAAAGTCGCAGCGAGCAAAAATCAGTTCCGAGTTCAGAGAGAGTTCCAGGTTTTCCGGAGAGTTCAGTCTTCAGCAGAGAAGAGCTCAGTTGAAGCAGGCCTCGCAGAGCTGACTTGAAAGATTCGCGCAACTTCCGAACTCATCTTCAATCCAAGAACAATTCATTTTGAAGAGCGACGTAGATCCATACCACCAAAATAAGTTTTTCGACTTTCGCCTGAAGACACACCAAGAACCAATTTCTTAAAGAACAGACAACTTAAGGAGTTAAAACTTGCCTAACAAAAAACAACGTGTCACAATCCATATAACGGGTCGGGAGATAGACGCAGTCCTATGTATCCAGCAACTAGATATAAAGTATTGTTATCCTTTTTTTTGATACCTTGAACTTTTGAGTTATCATTTTATTTCTTTTATACATATTTGTGCGATACTACCCTCGCTTGAACTCAACTTGCATTACGGCCCCAACTACTGATTGATTTCGTCTGCCTAAGATCAATTCACAACGTGGGTAGGGAGACTTGAGATCAACGCAGTTACTTTGGTAACGAGACGTTGGAAGCGAGTTGGGAACAACGAGGCTGATATCGAATCTAACCAGATTCCCATCCGAATCACCAAAAGGTTAGAACATCACATTCGGGTGCCGCGACTGATACCAAGCCAGTTGGTCGTCACAGGACAACACGACTGACGCAACAGGCGGACGTCACGTTTGGAGCGGCGACACCCGAACGAAGCAGCGAGGAGAGAGCGAAGGCTGTGCTGAGGGACGTCACATTATTCATATTTTATTTTACTTTCTGTCTTGATGTTTGCGTCATTGGATCTGCGAGTCAAGTTCCGATTCCGGCAGTGTCTGCTGGATTCACCTTCACTGAACTCCTTTGGAAAGGGCTCAGTCAACACCTCCCACCATAGTCAGAATGTCTTGTCACCCTAAAACTTGATTGTCAGCAATCTATTAGATGGAAAACTGACTTCAAACCCTGTGAAACATTTCTAATATGTTCGCCAACAAGTCAAGGAATATAGATAATAGAAAATAAGACATCCGTGGAGAGCCATGATTCGTTCTGTGGAGGCATGGAATATAAAAGATGGTTGCACATCATAACAGCTATATGAATAAAAATATATAGATAATTCGGTAGATAGAGCGATATGTATATAAACAAACTACCCCAAGTGGAATATGTTGATGTATTGGTCTCGTCAAAGTTTTGCGTTTACCAAAATGTATGTTCTCTTTATTAAGAGAAAAAATTAGGCTGTTTAATATAAAATTGAAAATACGCCAAATTATTATAGAGTTCAAAACCATTTAAAAATACACGTATTTGATTATCGATATAACATGCGTTTGGTTATCCTTGCATCTAATCTAGTTTATTTAGATACGTTATGGTAATGATGTTGTTTTTTTTTCATTTTATCTTTTACGACAGTAAAATGAACAAACATATGAAGAAACCAAAGACGAACAGGATACCATTCAAAATTTCCATAAAATGGTAACTAGCAACAGCATCAAAAGCGAGTGCTTGAAATACAGATAAACCAAATTCATTATTTACATTGTTCTGACCAGTGGATAAAAGCGTTGGTTGGATACAGTGACTTAACTCAAAGTGTTATAAGTTCAATACCTGGCTATGGCAGTGGTGAACAAGAAGTTGGAAAGTTGTATTAAATGGAGATAACTGAGATATCCGGAAGAGGCATGGCACATGAATCTCAAACAATCTACTCACAGCGACGAAATAAATTGTTAATTTCGAAATTCCAGTCACCTCAAAAAAGGCCGAAGCGTAAAACGGTCGAAACGTCGTGAGCATCACAATAATGACGAGGACAACATCCCAGACATTGTAAATAGTGTAAATAATTACTATACCTTATCCAGAAATACAGACAGAAACCAAATACAGCAATGCAATTTCTTCGCTTACAATGCAATGTTTCATAAGATAAAGATCAAAAAGAAAATGTTTATCAATCTCACCTGTTTCACTTTTATTAAAGCTTCATAGAAATGTGATATGGAGAAAAAGAAAGAAAGAATGGTGTTGCTTGATTTTCATTGGTAAATCATGTCTAACGTGCATTCGAATGTTTAAACCAACGTTAGTATAATTTGTGACGTTCCGAATTCCAGGAAGAAAAAACACGTCCATCTGAAGTTTCAAGAAATTAACGTATTCCAAACCTAACTGAAAAAGTGTAAATATTGCTATATGGATGTAAGTATATAAAAATTCTAGTGTTTGTGTGTGTCAAGTATTCATTATGTTTTGTTTTTTTTTGCACAGGCCGTTTGTTTTAAATAAACATGCGTTTGTTTTAAATAAACTTTTAGAATGGATTCAATAAAGTTTGGCGAGGTAAGGTCTTCGACATGTGTTTATATATGTTAATACAAAATTGGTAAAACAATGTGTCCATATTGAAATATCTGCGTACTGAGGTCAAAAAGTTTGAAGTAAAACAATATATAATTTTCTAAAATTACAAAAATAGTCATCTCAGCAAAAAATATGCTTAAATCAGCAGTTACCAAACAAAAGAAATATTCATTTGATTCAAAATTACCTTTAGTCTTTATTAACAATATTGCTCGACGATCTATTTTCTCTAACTTATCTAGAATTTCAACCAAAAAAGGAGCAGTTTTATTTGAAAAATGTGCTCGGAGAAACCATCCTTCTAACTGCGATAGAGTTAAATAGGAGGAAAGACTGAGCTCATTAACCTTGACTGATAACTAGTCTAAGAGAAGGGCGAATATTAATTCAAAAGCAGACTGAAGAGAAATGGATTTCGCTAGAGTTCGACGCTCTTGACACGCCCATGTCTGCTATGGATGAATATGTGTGGAGGAAAAAGTGGGTGGAAAGCGAAGAAAAGAAGTAATCTTCAAACACCGCTCTATAAATTGAAATAAATTTATTAATGAGTATAAAAATAATCATTAATTCCGTTTATGTTGAAAGAAACATGTTATAAAGTTCCTCGCAAACAAAGTCCATACGATATTCTTTTTCATTCTACAACAATAGAAAAGCCTTAGTATGAAGCGAAGTTTATGCATAAATTCATCTCTCAATAATCCACAAATTGCGTTATTTTATGTATTTGTAGCCATCAGGCAAGCGGTCTGACAACATTATGGTAAAATATCAGTACGATTATCACTTTTACAATTACGCTTTTTTTATAAATCGTGTTTGAGATAAGTTCACAGATTAATTAATAAATACTAATGTGAAAATTGGAATCATAATTTTATGTAAGCTTATTTTGGCACCGAACTGAGGTGATGTCTGTGTTATCCTACTTTTGTAAAAAATAATGGAGGTTTTACAGATACTACCTAAATCTAATGATTTTTTTCCTACAAATTTTATTGGGGTACCATATATGCCGTACCTCTACAATTCTAATGGGGCTGGGATTTGTGATTAAGATAACACTGCGCAAATTTTCCTCACATGCCTGTTCCTCTGTTTAATGGAAATAACTGATAAATGACAGAAACCATGTACAGATATGGCGTAAAGCCGGGGTTATCACAAGAAAATAACACAAAATTTTTCCTGCGTGACCTGATTTTTTTTGTGCGGCCTGAAAGAATATTATTTCAAGATAACGATTACATTAGAGTAGTTTTCATATCAATTCCGATGTCACCAGCTATAGTGAGCCATTAGCAACGGACTTATTGATGATGAGTGATGCATGCATTTTTATATTAAGGTTCACCCAATATATTGCACGATAACCGCCCAAGCTATAGTGTTACTGTAAAAAGATGATGATGGATAGTGAAGGAATGAAGATTAATCTGCAATGTTATTGGTTCTGACCTGGCAGTGTTTATTTTTGAATTTAGCAAATGATAAATATAGAATAGCTTTAGTTCGAATTGTAATAATTTTTAGAAAGTTATAAATATAAAATTATTCTGGAAAATAAAGAATCTAATATTTAGTTTAATATTTTTGTTTTAAACTCCCCCAAATCAAACATTATACAATTATAAATTCACTTTCAACATATGTTTAGGCTTTATTCATAGACTAGAAGCCGCCTTTCTGGTGGAATTTAAGATAGCGAAGGGCATTTGGGCTTTTGGCCTTTCACATTCAGTAACCTCTGTACGTAAAACTTATAAGGATTTAGAAATAATAAAATGTTTTTATCCTTATTCAACACATTAATTCGGCATAATCTTTCTTCGCATAAGCAGCCGATCTATATATTTTGTTTACATTTGTATTGCACGCTATTTTTATTTTCTTTTAAAATTACCATTCTTTGTGATCCCTTCATAAAAAATCAGTCTTAAAAGACATTAAGGAACACGAACTATGGAATATTTCCACGGTATGCGTGCTAGAAAAAGAAAAAAAATAATATGAGCAACATACCGTGTCCCGCATTAGTTTTAATTATGGCGTAATTAGACGATATCAATTGCAATTGCGACGAAAAGTGAATTAAAGTTAACCAGTTAACATAGAATTGTTTTTATAAACATTTTATACAGTTCGATATTCAAATTTGATTTTAAATGAATTATTTATTTAATTTTTACTCACGAGTAACTACAGAAGTTTCTACTCGTTCTGGCGTAATTTAAATGTATTGAATTACAGGAGGGGAAAGAAGTGAAGATAAAGTATTTAACTATTTGTGTTGACGACCAAACTTGTTAACGCGTAAAATTTAAAATCTCCCCTCAATCATTCTCCATTTTTATAGCGGAGAAAGATACCATTTCTGGATAAGGGAAGTAACCGTGAATTACTCCAAATATAACCATTTTCGTTTTTAAAGTAATTTCTATATGAAAGTCTATCAGAGGTCGAAACTTCAACCATATCTGATGTAAAACTAATGGGCTGGTGTCATTGGCAATCTGCTTGTCAATTTCAGTTATGTCGGTTTCGTGTGGATCCCCTGACAATTCAGCTGGACTCGGTTTCTCTGAGTAACTGACATCCGAAACGGGTCTTGACCCTGATGTGTATTGGAAATTCGTGGGTTTATAACTTTTGTTGATGATGGCTGTTCAGTCCTTCCTCTTAGAAGACAGATATTTCGTCGTTGAATTTCACTGTTTACTTAGAACAGGCCTTAGGAATCAGGTTTTACGGCTGCTGGTGAAATGTTTGTTGTTTTTACCGGAGGTATAATATTTTCTTTTTCTAAACGCTGTACCGCTTCCTGGACATTTTTCTTCATAAGAAGTGGCAAGGAGTTGCTATAGACAATTGTTGCGCGGATTGCTTGATTTTCGAATGGACTGTGTTAAATATAAACTGCTACAACTGAACGACAAAAATTCCCAATAATAAAACAACTGATCGAAAAACGGATATACTGCTAGTATATATATATATATATATATATATATATATATATATATATATATATAGAGAGAGAGAGAGAGAGAGAGAGAGAGATCTTCTGGAATCTCTCAATGCGTGTGAAGAGTTCTGGAAAATTATTTTCTATATTTATGGTAATCATTTTATAGAAAAACCCTCCTAAATAGATTAAGACCTTTTATTAATAGTGCTCCTGATAATGGTTCCTTCAAATTTTTAATAACAAAATATTCTCTTTAGATTTTTCATTTGGAGTTTCTAATAAAACGTCCACACCACCGATGACTTTTATTTGGTTGTACCCTGGTCCATACAGTTTTTTGTTACAGTTTTTGAATAATTGGGAAATTTGTTTCTAAAATAACTACTGAGATCTACCGTTACATCTACTCCAGCAGATGTAACGGTAGCCAATTTGAGTTGAATTACTTTACTACATAGCCTTGTAATGACTTTAAATTCAGTTTGCAAGGCTTCTTCCGTGACCGCGTTAATTCTGTCATTATTAGTATCTAAAGACTTAACTCAAAAATATAGTGTGATCCTTCCACCCTCATTTCTCGACTTTTAGATCTAACAGTTGTACACCTTTTTCCCCAATGTCCTTTTCTTGAGCACTTTCAGCAAATTGCATTTTGGGCTGGACAGTCTTTTTAAGTGTGAGATGGAATATTACCAAAATGTGTATATTTTTGTAATTTTTTATGGCGTACTATATTTTGAGACTTCTTTTAATATATACTTGTTGTTGCTCTGCTAATGTTTAATTGTGCTGCCTAAAGAAATATTTTAAGTTTTTGCTTGTAAGTTTCATAGGCTCTGCCTATGTATATACACCTCTCTAAATTAGCGTTATATCCTTTAAAAACTTTTCCTTAACCCAGACAACTATTATGTCTCGAATTAGCCTGTCTTGCATTTTCACAAAATTGTAGCCTTTTGCAAACTCCCGGAGCGCAGCGACATGTGCCTCTATACTCTTTGAAGCTTCTTCCTTTCTTATATGAAATGTGTGTTTCTTGATCCAAAAGTTCTTCGAATTTCGTTATTACTACTTCTAAATATTTCTCTTTGCATTATCGAATTTGAACCTCTCGTAAATGTAGTATGCGTCTTGTATTATTGACAAAAAGACAGATGCTTGGTATGTACTATCAGGTTCTTTGAGCAGACTGACTTAGATTAATTTAGAAAATTTAGAATAAACCGTTTCTAGTTAGTTGTCTGATTCGCTGATAAAACCATTTTTGAAGGTGGTTGAACAATATCCGTAAATTGCTTTTAGTTATCATGTCCTTGTTCAGAATTTTGTACCATGGAACCGAAATAACTGAAATTGACAAATGTAGTCAATTGAACTGAACATTTTTTTTCTAACAATTTTTTTTCTTCTACATTATAAATTGTCCTTAGTTTAAAGACAAAAAATTTTCTTTTGGAAAAATCAAATGACATACAATTTCTCGTAATTGAAATCTATCTTTTTAGTCTACTTGTATATTCTAATAGTTTTTTTTGGTTGTAACGTTTTTTTTTTCCTTTTTGTGTGGAGTAAGTTTTTCCTGACACCACGTGGCTTGATTTAATTGAATAATTTTCAGAAGGAGGACAGAAGAGAAGTATTTAATTGTTTGTTATGACTTCCAAACTCGTTAACGCGTAGAATTTAAAATCTCCCCTCGACATTCATGCTCTGTTTTTATAGCGAAGGAAAAATACCATTTCTTAACAAGGGAGGTAACCGTGGATTACTCCACATCTGATACTTCAGTTTGCCGAGATCGAAAGATAGACGGACGTACACATGTACACTGCGCTTTATTATTATAGATTTATAAACAATTACTAAATTCTGAAAATACGTGAACCGAATAGGAGGAAATCCTTATCTATATCTATAATTCTCAAAATGTCTGTGTGTATGTATGTGTGCGTGTGATCGGTTGTTGTTTATGGGTTTCCACAGTTTTCATCCGATTTCGATGAATTTTTTTTTTTTTTGATAGATAAGTCTTCAGTGATTGTTTTGAGTCCAAGTTGGCTGGGAAATACTAAAACACTAAAGGGGGAAAATAAAAAAGAAACTTATTTCTATTCTTTGCGCAAAAATCAAAGGCAAAATTTAATGTCTGTAAAAAACAGCGTACAATCAATTTAGTGAGTTGGAATCTGACGTGAATATTAGAAATAAAAAAAAATATATAATTTAAATAAAAATTAAAGTATATTATTATTATGACGGTCCATGGAAGATGTTCCTTCCTTGCAAGATCGAGAAAGCAAAAACGGCCCTTTTCAGGAACACCCACACCCCCATTCAAATTGTCATTCTCCCCTATTTAGGGATGTATCTCTATTTTACCCAATTGTTGTTACTAATATTGATTTTCGGGTGGGCTGACTTTAAACTTAAACGGCTCCACATGAACTACAAAAATTCCCAGTAATAAAGCATCCGGGCGAAGACTGGTTATACTGCTAGTTTCTCATAATTTTATAAAGTTTGAATCTGTCTATCTCTCTTTCGACTTACGGTCAAATCACGTTTAAACACTTGTTCCCGTACGATGACCGATCACTCTTAGTATCTAGATGGATGACCACATGGGAATACCAGGTACTGTAAGCTTAGAAGTGTGTGTGGTGTAATTAATGATGGCTCAAAATATTTAATCGGAGAGCCGAGTTCCAATTTCCGTTGTGTTTCTTATATTCACTTACACGTTATATGCACTTGATAAAGGTATGAATCAATCTCTTGTAACCCCCAAGTTATGGGCTAATTAGTAAGATCTACATCTCTAAACCATTATTATCTCCAAAAATATTTTTCCAATTTAAGAATATTTTCTTTAAATGGTTGAAAAGCCGTAGAAAACGAATCAATCATTCCAACGAACCATCAGTCTTTTCAAATCTCTCTTCTCTCTCTCTCTCTCTCTCTCTATATATATATATATATATATATATATATATATATATATATATACTAGTAGTAGAGCCCGGCGTTGCCCGGGGTTGTAACAGTAAGAGATAGATCAAGTATGGACGATCATAAAGACTGAAAAATAAAATTGACAAAGATTATTGTTTAAGGTTGACGGACACGCATGTCTTTATTAGTTTTTTTTTTTTTTTTACGAATTGGTCAAACCCAAATTCAAACAAAAACATTGTTTACAATCATTATGAGTTATGGAAATAATACAGTAATTCCATCTACGTTTTACGCGCGCGCGAGTTTTCCTCCCTTCCTTCCACACTTGTGCGGGTGTGCGCGCGCGTCCACTGATTACACCCCTTCCTTTCTCGTTAAGCTAAATATAGTAGTAAACCTTTTCTTTAGTTTTAAATAAGTGAGTTATTGTAGTTTTATTAGCTCCTGTTGATATCACCAATCTAACAAATTTAAATTACCGTTTTTCCCGAGTTTTTCTCTGACGTCACGGACAAACTAATCGTTTGAGTTCAGTCGGGCTAAAAATTTCGATCCATGAAGTTGACTCATTTATCCCTCGTCAGTCAACCTTAAATACAGACAGGGATATCTTACTGACAACAAATAATTCTTCATCCCTTTTGGCTCGTCGCAAATAATTTTCATCAAGACGATGCAACCAACAACAAATAAGTCTTCGTCCCTTTTGGCTCGTCGTAAATAATTTTTAGCAGCAAATTCAATGCCTGATCCCAAAATCTGAGATGACTGAACTTTCACTACCGTGAACCTGAACAAAAAGGGTATAAAAAAAACAACACAAAACACTACACACATTTACAATACCCAAATCCACAGTAAGTACTTGTTTTATCTCAGCACATCTACACCTCGTGTTAACGCGTTCCTTTTTCCAGAACTTAAAAAAAAAAAAACCTTACCCGCCTTTGTTCACCTTGCTATCCTATTTTGGCGCGGAACATTTTCCCTGATCCCATACCACGAGATAATCTACTTGTTTTCCATTTAATAAAAAAAATTACACTTGTTTTGAAAAAAAAAAAACAACTTTTCCCGCCTTGTTCACCTTTTGCTATCCTACCAAAAAAAAAAGTGAAGTTTTGTTGAAATCGGTTGAAAAATGTAGATAGACTTTCTCTGTAATCTTTTACAATTTATGATTTTTACTTATTGAATACAGTAAAAAAATTGTATATTTTGCTTGTGGTGATTCATAATTAGAATTCTGATTTGAATATATTTTCCACTCGTTGTTTTTAATACAAAAAATATTAACTTTATTTGGGTTTATTAATTTATTACAAGGTAAGTACTGTGTTCTTTCCTTAATAATTATCATCTTCGAAATATTGTTGTTTTTTGTCTATCAGATTTCTTACGTCGGCAGTTTTAAATTATTTCTTAATACTTTCTTTTAAATATTGAATTAATTTCAAATAGAACCAATGCCTTATTGATCTGCCTTGTAACAAATTGCAAAGGTAATTGAAAAAACGGCCCTAAAGTACGTGGAATTATCTTTCCTATTTTATCAAATCGAAAAATGATTGATTATCTGTCCTTTTTTTTTGACCAAAAAAAAACAATATTTTTAACGAAAATTTCAGGCGTGCTAAGAACGATTAAAAAATGTAAAAAAAATACCTGAAAAAAATACTTTGATCTTTCCTCTTTTTAATAATATGAACATTAGACGATAAAATTTTGTTTTCGTCAAGTTCGGCTTTTTTTTTTCATCATGCTATGCTCTTTTTGTTTACATTTTCGTGGGTGAGTTATCCCCATTCATTCTCACGATGTGTCTTAATCGTGTTTTGAAATTATTTTTTTTAAAAAACAATGTGTTTTTCCCATTTTCGGCGCCGTTAGAACCAGCACAAGGTAATTTTATGTAGTCCTGTGAAGTTTTGTTGAAATCGGCTAAAAATGTAGGAAATTCGATCCAATATATAAACGTTACAGACACACACACACACACACACACACACACAATCACGTTTTATTAGAAAGAAATATATATATATATATATATATATATATATATATATATATATATATATATATATATATATATATATATATATATATATATATATATATATATATATATATATATATATATATGTATATATATATATATATATATATATATATATATATATATATATATATATATATATATATATATATATATATATATATATATATATATATATATACACACACACATATATATATATATTATGCCCTTATGCAGTGTTTTTTAGCCTAGCTAAAGACATGCATTCTATCTATCTATCTCTTAATATATACATATATATATATATATATACATACTATAATTATATAATTGTCGGACTTTGTCCATTTCATAATGTGAATATATATATATATATATATATATATATATATATATATATATATATAGGTAAGGTAAACGAGATAACTAGATATAAACGACCGTATACACGTGTTCTGGCGTGAAATCGCTTGTAAGCAAATAAATAATAACCCAATTTATCCAAGTGGTATAGACGCAATAGTGCTCAATATGATTAGACAGAGCTAAGAAACATATATTAAGAAATACATATATACCTACGTTTGCTGTGCAACTCGATATTCATTGGTTAACAAAGTCATCGGGCACGAGATATATCTTAATGTTTATGTTTTTAAAAAGTCATATATATATAAAAAAAACATTTTTATACATACATGCATTATACATGTATATAAACATTTTACCATGTAATGTGTGACGTCATTTGTTTACATTTGGATACACATCGAGCAGATATCAATGTACCTGAGAAAATAATGGGAAATTTTGTTTAAATACAGTAAAATCGACTTTGTTAACCGAAACGCTCCTCTATGGCGAAATCGGTAAAAGCACGTCAGGCTATATGACGGTTCTGTATAGGATACAGGTTCGATTCCTGTCGGACGATTTCATATTTTCTATGACAATTTCTCGGACATTCAGGCCGGTAAATGTTGTTAATACTGTTTATTATAAACAGAGCATTTACTTAAGCATTGGTATCTATAAAACAGGATGTATAAACATAAAAAAATGTCTTAAAATACATATATATATATATATATATATATATGGAGAGGACAGTTAAATACACACTCACGTATATAAATATATGCATACATAAATCCTACGTAGTTAGACCTATACGAATAGAATAAACATACATTATGATTTCAGATATACATTTAAAAAATAGGCAAAATCTCACCTACGCTCATCAACATATAAATTAAATCAATCACACACCCGCATACACAGCACATATATATTTGGACGTATGTACGCCGGTGAGTGGAATATCGGTGTTGAAATTACAAGATAGTAACGGTCTGCGCAACGAAAATTAAATGCCTGTTAACAGTAGAATCTGAAAAAGGAAGCCGCTATTAGAAGCAGATAGGAAGCAAATTGCGGAAAGTAAAGAACACGTAGTTCTTTGAAGAGCTCACGGCATTATCAGAAATTCGGTACGCCGCACTCATCAGACACCGCCGTTTTAATTACCGCCATGTTTTAAACTGCTCACAAAGCGCTCCGAATTTAGCGAAGGGGGGCAGTGCTGCTTTGAAAGCTATCGTCATGATTTTCCGTATGATCATCATACGCAAAATTACTAATGAGATTTTATGTATTTTAATTCTTTTCGGTCACTTCAGATTTATCAATAATATAATTTAACATCTCCGTTTTATTTCTTTTCAATCTTTGTCTACAATTTACTCTATGTATTCGTCTTTCAATTTTTTCTTAGTCTCCATATATATCATTCTATAGTTTCTTAGTAAAGGCGTTTTTCATTCCACTGACGATTGACACATATCTTCTTGAAGATAGTTTAAAGTGAATCCATCATCTTTAAATATATTGGGAGCAGTTTACTTAAAACTTGTATTTTCTTGATTTTCGATAAAAACTTAAAAATCTCCCAATATATTTAAATGAAAATTTCATTTTCCGAAATTATATTACACAAATGTAATCGTCTGCTAGTCATAGGAGATTATTGAGTCTCCTGGGTTTGTTAGATAATTCTTGTTGAGGACACATGCTCAGGCTTATTTGTACTTCACCACAGATATATGTGTTTTATATGCCGATTATATACAAGTGACTCTTTTTACTGTTTCCAGCAGAAAGCGCAAATTTGACTTTCAAATCAACAGTCAGTATCACTTTTGTTTTCGTGCTAGTAAAACCATCGACGACTTCTGAAGAAATCCGTCCATCCATTTTCACTCACCATGTTTGGGTCAACCTATTTCCCAAAGTTAGCACACGCTGAGATAGTCTCCACAAGCCGATATTCTCCAAGTCTCCTCTTGACAAATAAGCCATAGGCGTAATGATAACATTTTAACAATAGGTCATAATTAGATTTTGAATGTCTGAACTAAAAAAGAAAGAAATACTGGTGCAACGAAGGTAGGAATTAAAGTTAATTTTAACCATAAATCTATGTGCGTTAACATGTCAAAAGAACTGGTATTCGCAGTGTGAGATTTTGAGGCATAATTTAAAAAAAAATATCTCAGAAGAAAAATGACTGAAACCTCAGCGTCGACTAAGCATGATATCGGAATATATCGTTAGGACTACAAAACAAGACGACTCGCATCTGTAAAGGAAAATAAAAACTATAAACGTAAATAAAATATATCCATATTAAATTACAAATAACCTTTGTTACATTCTCATAGATATCATATTTTTAATGAATACTCATTTCTTTTAATGATTTAAAAATTATATAAAATGTATTGATTCTCTGTATATTACAGAGAAACAATATTTTAATGAATTCATTTTCTCCGTGAGCTTCCGTTACATACACACACACACACACACACACACACACACACACACACACACATATATATATATATATATATATATATATATATATATATATATATATATATATATATATTCGATCCCAGCTTAAAGCAATCGCATATCTAGTCACACTGATGAACTGTAATACATCGAAACGGTAAACTTGATGAGTATATATATATATTATATATATATACACGCACACACACACACACACACACATATATATATATATATATATATATATATATATATATATATATATATATACATAAGCACACACACACATATAATTATAAGCTATGATTAAATAAAGACCAAAAATGGAACCCAAGAGAATGATAAGAAATAGGAAATGTTTATCACTCTAACATCTTTCATATTTATTAAAGCATTAAATTAAAAGAAATCTTAAAAAAAACGCTTGAAGCTTTAATAAAAGGGAAACATATTAGACTGATAAACATTTCATATTTGTTCTTTATCTTATATGAGTAGATACATAAGAAAAATTGATTTCATACTGACATGTCACAGATCGAAAATATGTGTCAAATAATGTTTTTATTACTCATGACGAAATATGACTCTTATTTCGTTTCTTTCATATAGATTTATCTTTTTGGGAGCAACACTTACTGTTTGAGTGGCTTCGATGTAAGACCACAATATTTCGCTTCTTAATAAGATTCCCAGAAAGAAATTATTTGTGATTTCTGAAAGGAAAATCAGTATACTTTGTTTAAAATCATATTTTGTTTTTTAATATTATATTTGCTTCCATGATTAATATTTAATAGGAATATTTTGACTCCCCTGAAAACAAACCAGATATAAATAGAATCTACACGTATATTCGTAATATGATGTCTTCAGTATGAGAAAAAATGTATATAAAAACAAACTGTTATGCGGTTCATTCGTTAGAAAATTTACCTGCCTACTTCCACTTCACTTGAAAAGCCCCAGTTCCCGTAGAATCACTGAAGTTCAACAACCTCGTACCTGGTCGTTACCTCGTTAGGTGAACGCTTGGGAATACGAAGTGCTGCATGATGTGGTGTTCGGGTGGTTTAGTGAATAGTGTGTCGAAATTCTTAATCGGAGAACCTATTTCCAATTCCCGTAGTGTTCGTTATATTAATTTACGTCAAATGCTCTTGGGAATGGTACGACATTACATCTTCTTCCCCAGCTATGTATTAAATAGTAAAATATGTATCGCAAAACATTCATTATCTCTCCCCCCCACCACCAATAACATCTTACAATCTAAAATATTTTATAAACTGAAAAGGGCTGGTAAACCGTAAACAACGAATCAATCAAAAGAAAATCAAAAAGTTATGTAACAATAATTTTTGGATTAAAAAAATGTTTTATTGACTTTAAATAGATTCAAACCAAGATTTGATCTCTGTGTCTGGCGTCGACGGGTAATTCAGTGAGTATGGATCGATTAACAACTTTGAATTTTGTGAAGTTATTTAATTTTTCTTAAAATAATGGTGGTCCAAGTTCTCATATATTAAAATATTCAACACTGTATTTATCATACGCATCACTACGTCTGTTGATATCTATTAAACTTAGCAGAGAACGACACAATCCATTCCCCTTGAAGCAAAAAAAGCGGATGTCTGGAAGAATATGTTTAAGTTGCCTTGAGAATCTTCATTCGAAATGTTAGTTTTCAATTTCACTTGAGTACTGATCAGAATCCAAGTTAGGAAATACGGTTCGTCGTGAAACAAATTTTTTGGATCCTGAATTCTGAAATACAATGAGAGAACAGACCTTTCCTTTGAAATGCCGTGTGCTTTCAGGATATACGCCATTATGTTCGTACTGTGTTTCTCATTTTTAATACATGTGTATTGCCACATGTTCTTGAGAAATATATTGAAGCAGCTTCCCGTTGGTATCTATGCGGGTTTGAATTCGAACTCTCCTTCTCCAAGGCTACCCGAGTCTAGATCACGTGGTCTAACTTACTGCGTGAGGTGGGGGATATGGATTCACGCGTTTACCATCGCTATTAGTGAAAAAGTGAAAGCAACTAAGTAAGAATTTAAATTCGCTTCAGTAATTCTGTTTTCTGTGCGTTTAGCCATTATGCCACTCACCTTTCACATCCGAAAATAGGATTCTGATTAAACAACAACTTTATTGCTATTCGTAATATAGCAAATTTAAGAAAATTTTTAAGGACGCTTTATAAATGGATGTGTTACTGGTATCAATACTCACCAAACGGGTATTTAAAATAGAAGTAAATAAATAAACAAAGCGCAGATAAAGGTTTTTCAATGATTTTTCGTTATAGTACTGTACAAAACACTTCGTAATCTTGACTATTTGTGTTATAGTATGACTAGACATGCGACCAGAATCATCGATAAAGCCTTTTATTTAAAGTTTTCGTTCTGTGCTCAGAGACATCGAAAGAAATGCTCTCTCGATAAATTATTTTAGCCACCATAACTAGCTTTACCTTTCGACACTTTACCCACGTTCTCTCACATCGATGTCATTTTATATTTCCAAGGTTTTTATATAAACCCCTTTCTTAGCTGTCAGATGACGCATCTGAATTATTGTCATCAGTACGCTAGAGAAGTAATCGATGATTAAGCAGAACCCTAACTCATACACTTTTTAAACAAGAACAATACAATAAGTCAGAAAATATATTCCTCTATTATTCATTAGCGGCCTCACATTGTCTTAATTATAGTGACAATTAACTACATTCGGAAGCAAGATCTCAGATTGGAGAATTTGACGAGCGTGGAACCACCTCTTAATTGCTGACCCTATGTAGTAGCAACTTTTACGGTTCCAACTATGGGAAGATAATGATCACCCACCAAAAAACACGATGGAAATATATTAAAAAAATATAGTAAATATACCAGCTATACAAGATATTTTTATTTAAAAAACAAATAGCAAAAATTCCCATTTATAGAAAAAATTACAAGCAATATATTTAAAAGCAAACATGACCAGCAATACATTTTAACTCGACTGGAAGAGAAACGATTGCATTCGAAATATTTGTAGTTGAAGTCATAAAATTATTCAAATGATTTACATTTTGACATTAAATAACTCAGCGAGGTTGATATGCCGCTAATGAAAAATACAAAACACAGTGCAAAATGATACGAAATCAAAATTATATTAAAAGACACACTGCTTTAAAAAAATCCGAAACCTCCACTGCATTAAAAGACAGACATTCTGTTCAAATAGATACGAAACCCATACTGTATTAAAAGACAATCACACTGTGCTAATAACACGAAACTAACACTTCAGAAACAGACAAACTCTCAATACAAAAGAATAGAACGTTCTCACTGCATTAAATGACAAAAGAATAGTGCAAAAAGATACGAACACACATCATTAAAAGACAGTAACACTGCCTCGAAACAATATAAAACTCATACTTGCATTAAAAGACAGTCAGAATGTGCAAGAAGTAACGGAATCCATACCGCAGTAAAAGACAGAAACAGTGCAAAATAATACGAAATACATACGACAGTCATACTTTTCAAAAAGATACAAATCCCAAACCGCTGAAAAAGACAAAAGCACATTGCAAAGAATATACGAAACCCACAATGCAGAAAAAGACAGTCTCACACTGGGGTAGAGGAGAGACCTAAAGTGCAAAAAGATACGAAACTCTTACTGTAGAAGAAGAGAGAAGTCACAATGCAAATATATAAAAAAAACCCTCACTGCATAGGAAGAAATACCCCGCAGTGTAAATAGATACGGAACACTCACTGCATAAGAAGAGAAATCCTACTCTGGCAAAAAGATACGAAACCCACACTGGGGTAGAAGACAGACATACAGTGCAAAAAGAAGAGATACCCCACTGCATAAGAAGAGATACCCCATAGTGCAAATACATACGAAACTCTCACTGCAGAAGAAGAGATACATCACAATGCAAATACACACGAAACCCTTACAAGATAAGAAGAGTGACCCACAGTACAAATAGATACGAAACCTACACTGCATGAGAAGAGTGACCCTACAAGTGCAAAAAGATACGAAACCCAAACTGGGGTAGAAGATAAATCTACAGTGCAAAAAGATACGAAACCCTCACTGCAGAAGAAGAGAGACCCTACAGGTGCAAAAAGATACGAAACACTTGCCGGCCCTACAATGCAAATAGATACGAAACCCTCACAGCATAATCAGAGAGACCAAATATTGCAAATAGATACAAAACCCTCACTACATAAGAAGACAGACCCTACAGTTGCTAAAAGATACGAAAACCTCACCGTAGAAGAGAGACCCGACAGTGCAAATAGATACAAATTCCTCACAGCATAAGAAGAGTGACTCCACAGTGCAAAACGGGACGAAACCCTCACTACATAAGAAGAGTAACCTTACAGTGGCAAAAAGATACGAAACTCACACTTTGGTAAATGATAGATCCACTGCGCAGAAAAAATATAAAAATACAAGATTCTACAGCCACTCAAGCTGGATTTCAGTAAGTTCACTTTGTTATATAAACGTAAAGAGAAAGGCGTAAATATTACATATTATGACAAAATATAGGTAAGATAAGAGATTAAGAGTGTCGTGATCGCGTAAGTATGCTGTTTGGAGTCTATTAGATAATGCAGTAGTTCTAGAGGATAATCTATCAGAACTGAAATTAAATATTAAAAGCTGCAATGAAATATGTTGTGAGTGTGATTGATTCGACTCAGTGTTTTGGCTTAAAATGCATACAGTTATATTATTATTATTATTATTATTATTATTATCATTATTATTATTATTATTATTATTATCATTATTATTATTATTATTATGTTTGTTATTTAATAATAGCTATTGATTTGGAGAAAAGGAAACAAAATGTTTGTAAACAATATTAACATATCTGTCTTCATTAACTTACATATAAAACAATGATCAAATAATAGTTTTTTTTTAATGCAGATTGTGAATCTTCCGTTATAGTTGGAGAAGAGCGCGATTTGGAAAAAAGGAAACAAAATAACGATGATTAGTGGAAATGTCAGAAAAGACAGGGCGTTTCATGATGCCTAACAATATTAACATATCTGTCTTCATTAACTTACATATAAAACAATGCATACAATCAAATAATGATTCTTTTTTTTAATTATTAATAATACATCCCAGTGGTCCAATATAGTTTCAACATCTTGAACTGGACCTTGCAGATTGTGATATATCTTTGAAGATCTTCAAAAATTGTCACAAGACAACAAACAAATACAACAACAAATGACTGGATGATAAAATTAGTTGGAAAAACCTAAAAAGAAAGTAGCAACATAACTATATCAAGTTATAGTTGGAGCCCTCTGGCAAGACAAATTGATTTGAAAAAATGTTGATCGATAGTGTCACTGGAAGTGAAGGCTTTATTCCTGGCAGCCAATCTTTTTAAAGAAATACATAATAAAAAAATTGACAAAATACCAAGAAACAAAGTCCAGCTCAGGATGTTCTATACTTGCCCCTCAAAATGAATTAAAATGAAGATCTTTATCTGGACAATGTAAAATGGAAAAATGTAAGCAAACATGATCATAGTTACAGAAATAGAAGATGTTTTTTTTTTATAACGATGATTAGTGGAAAATGTCGGATTGAAACCAAGGAATTATCAAAAATACAAAAAGACCTGGAAATTGAAATAGAAAAAATTGGAAATTGAAAACAAGAATAATACCTCAGGTTGAACAAAACAACACATTGGAAGAAACCCCAGCGCTTAAGAGAATACAGAAAATTGTATACAACAAAAAATCAAAGAGAAAAAAAAAAAAAAAAAAAAAAAAAAATTAAATGAAATAATAATAATAATAATAATAATAAGCAGAAATAATAATTCATGTACACAAAAACTTCATGTGGTAATAGATCCCTCGGTCCCAGCTGACAACATACCTCTCTCAAAACAGATGAAATAATTAATAAAATACATGGGTTTTGAGATATGAATTGGACGATTGTGGAATCTCAAAACAATCGAATTCCCTGTAGTTACAGGGAACGGTGTCAAAATACGCAACACATTGTCATGCCAGTCCCAAACCAGAGAATTAGAAAAAATCACACTTTTGATTACCTCAGGTAATGTTAGAATTTTTTCCCTGTCAATGTAAAAGGTGAATTAAAATTTAGTAATATTTTAGTATGTTACTGGAATTCATGGATTCTATTTATTTTTTAAACCCTTATGCAAAAATTAGGACCATTTTCCACAAATACTTAATGTCAGCAATTTAAGTGGGAAATAAGAAACTTGCTGTCTCTTTACATCTTTGATTGATTCTTTGGGTGATCACGTACAAAAAAAAAATAAAGGCAAATAACAGTTAAAATCTAAATGTACATGATGATCTTCGAAATTTGTTGCATTTTCTAATATTTTCATTTATATTTTCTTAATATTAACTTACATACTTCTTGTTTTTTTACTTTAAAATCTCCGACAACTCGTGATATTTGACCTTTAGGAAGATTTCAGCAACGTCTTTGAATCAATATCGATCACTTCGGAAACTTCTGTTTTAAAGGCGCGCAATTTATGAACTTTTTTACTTCCTTTTTTTTATAGTTCCAGTAAAAAAAAAAAAAATAAACACATTTCAACACTTTGAAATTTTCTCTTGATCCTGTCATCAAGGATTTTTAGACAGTGATGCTACCGGATATTCCAGCAATAAAGCTTTGCTATCATATTTATACATTTTTAGCCGATGGCTGTCCAAGTAAACATATTCAGGCTACCACACTTGAGTAAACCCTTACACATTTTTTTACTTACTTGGCAAAATGAAGTGTTATTCTTTTTCTGTAATTCTTTTGATAGTCTTTCTCGTTCAGTGCGTCTGTAATGTATCCAAAATCGTGTTCGTGGCAGACACTAATATAACGTACGAAATTCACTGTTCATGGAATAAAACGATGAATAGAGTGTCAAAATCTCTGTTTTTTTTTCGAATCTATTTTTAAGACAGATGTTATGACTACACAGTAGAATGAATGTTACGCTTTAGAAAATGAAAACGACAGATTGACATATACTATGTAATACTGAATAAATGAAAACCTGCTCGCTGTTTATAATTTTAATTCTGTTGTCATCGTTTCGTTCATTATGGGCATCAGCAGAATAACAAATAATCCCTCTCAGAAATGATGTAGTCATTTTGGGATGATTTGGAATATTTAACATTTACTAAAATTAAAATAAATATTTACGAACTCGTAACACATCAGAATATTTCACAGAGATATTAAGTATCTGT
>CAHIKZ030004213.1:1782500-1835000 GCA_903632075.3 Acanthosepion pharaonis
AATACTGATACTTGTACCCTTAGTTGAAATTGAAAAATCAAATTAACTTCTCCATTCGTGTTTCGCAAAAATAAATCTATATCTCAAATGGACATTTACGAAACTGAATGCGGCTTTCAACAAATTTTATAATATTTTAACAACTTAAATGTAAAAATCTATTATTATTATTAAAGAATTAACAACTAATTGCATTAAAAATTCAGTATTTAAGTTAAAAACTAGAGAGAAACTCATTCCACGTGACGTTTTTTCTTATTGCACACATGATACTTCCGGTCTTCTGAAGATTTGATTTGCAGTGTTATTATTGACACAAATTATATTTTTTATCTACTGTTGTGCGTTAGTTTGTAAGAAGCTTTGGAAATTATAATCTGTACATATATATCTACTTAATAACAACTTTCGTTAAATTCTACAAACTTTTCCCTAATTTTAGAAGAAATAACAATATAATGTAAAAATAATAAAATATTTCAGAAATAACAAATAACTTTTTTAAACATTCATTTTTCATCAAAATATTTTTTTGCTTTCAGACAATATTGTCCATGTTCATTATAATAAATAAAAACAATTAAAAACCTTTGAAATTAAATAATATTTTTGTTTAAATTGAGATTTGTATGTTACAATTCAGAGATGATTTTCAGGTAGAGGTGGTCCAACTAAAAAAAAAAAAAAAAAACATGATTTGTTTTACTCAACGCCTAGTGCTTTTAACTAATATAATCACTAATCTTCCCAGAGTTTTCGTGCAATTAGTTATGTGGGAGGAGGGGGTAATACATATGAAAAAAAAATTGCCATGACTTTAAAAAATAAAAAACATATTTATAAAAAGTTCCATCTGTGAATAGTTTCTGAAACTTTCATTAAAATCCGACAATTATTTATATTTATGCAAGATTTTTAAATTTAATGTCTGTCATACAGAAAAAAAATGCGCTAATATTTTATATGTTATTTTACTAGTGCCGGTGACACAAAGAGAAACAAGTTTTGTTTTGTTTTTTTAATCAAAATTTAGAATGTTCTAAAAAGAAGGAAAAATTTTAAAAAATAATTAAAAAAATACTTTGATCTTTCCTCTCAATAATAACAAACATTTTGACGCTAAAAATTTGTTTTCGTCAAGTTTGGCGTCTTTTTCATCATGTTATGTTCTGTTTTCGCGATCTCATGAAGATTCCTATATTAATATTCCTTAATCTCTGTACCTTGTCAGACGTCTCTAAAGAAACACACATATATATATATATATATATATATATATATATATATATATATATATATATATATATATATATATAAAAGAGGAGAGAGATGCCGCAAACGTTTTTGGTTGTAATATGGATTTTTTAAAAAATATTATGCTCTTTTAATGTTTTACTGACCCCTGTGCGTTCTTAGATCTGTTTCCATTTTCGTGTGTTTCTGTCAGCATGCGCGTATATATGCGTGCGTATATTTCCCCTCCATACATATACTGTCTTACTACGAGGAATTTGTAAACTCATTTGTACACATACACACATACATGCACAAGGAATCAGTACATACATACACATACATACACACATACGTACACACACATACTTCCCAAGTTACATGCAACCAGTATACACACACACACACACACACACACACATAAACCTACATACATACACACGTACTTCCTAAGTTGTGTGGGGTTTATGTGCGTGCCTGTGAGTAGTTTTTACTGTTTTGTCAACATGCGTATATATATATATATATATATATATATATATATATATATATATATATATATATATATATGTGTGTGTGTGTGTGTGTTTTGTGCCCTCACAGATACCCTGCATGTGAGCGTGCGGTCGTGCATGTGAGTGATTTGATCACTGTATTTGGTCACTCTGTGTGCATGTTGCGTACTTTTGCGTGTGGGGTTATGATCTATTTCTGGTTTAAATTTGTTTATAAAGGTTTTTTCTTGTACTTGTAGGTACGAATAATTGTCTCTTTGATATATTGGCATGATATTAAATTTACCCTGGTTACATTTGAAGATGTGTTTTGATACAAACAGTTTTCTGTTTTCTGATAATTTTACGTTGCTTTTGTGTAGGGAGACCCTGTTGTTCAGTTGTTGACTGATACCTATATATGACTTCTTGCATTTTGTGCTTTTAAGTACATAAATTACATTTTTGGAGTTGCAGTTCAAATTTTTATCTACATATATATATATATATATATATATATATATATATAGATAGATAGATAGATAGATAGATATACATATATATATATGTGTGTCTGTGTGTGTGTGCATGTGTATGTGTATTGATCAGTGTTATTATTTGGCGAAAGATGCTTGGAACAAATACTTTGGACTTCTATCGACGCAGATGAAACTTGTCTTTGTTAATTTAATGAAGATGTAGATATGTCAATGTAACTGATTTTTTGCAGCTGCGACAAACGACGTTGACTTACAAAAGACAAGTAGATTGTCTTTAGAACGTACTTTAAAAGTGGTATGAGGAGTTTACCTATGACGCATAAGGGAAATAATCACTAAAATATTTTTCTTCTTCTACTTCTTCTTCCTCCTCCTGCTCCTCCTCATCCTCCTTCTTCTTCTTCTTCTCCTCCTTCTTCTTCTTCATACTGTGCACAAAAGGCTCGTCACATTGGTGACACGCTGTATTCCGTTATCTGACTGGCCTTCGATATACCCTCAGGTCGTTAAGTCTTTCTCATTATATTTCTGTTTTGTTTCTGTCTGCACTAAAACGAAAAGTATACAATTTCCTGAAATATTGAATTATATATAGAGTGGGCGAAGGATAAATTGGCATCTAATTTGTGCAAAAATGAAAATACCACTTACATCTCATTTTAACAGATATATTTACCAAAATTACACAAAACTATCTTGGAATACAAAAAAAGCTAATTTATTAATTAAAATTAATATTGGCTTCAACCAAAGCCACCATCTTGACTCAGGACAGTACTACTTTCTAAAGGCACATGATAAAGACCATTGTGTTGAGTCAGAAGTCATCACCAACAACTGCAGGAGTTATTTTTTTATCAGGACGAACAGAGCGAGTTTTCCGACCTGCCGTACCTCCTTAATCACCGTTAGACTCATCCAACTCTTTTTGAATCCTATGCACTTTCTTCAGATTGACACGCAAACACTCTGAAATGTCTATCATATATATATATATATATATATATATATATATATATATATATATATATATATATCTGCAGGGTGCGATGGAAAAAACGTCGTCTAAATTGCGCAAAAATGAAAATAACACTGACATATTTGGGAGACTGGAAACGACGCGACATCTACACTTAAAAGAAACTAACGCTGCTTAACAAGTCAAATGCACGTTAACCCTGCTTAACGAATTAAAATCAAACAGTAGAAAAATTTAAAGAAATACATAATTTAATTTTTCTCCATATCTCTTTCTCTGATGAAGCTTTGATAAAAGTAAAATAATTCAGATTGATAAACGTTACCTAATTTTTATCCTATCATTCTGTTGCATTCCCTTCTAATTTGTATTTGCCCCAAATTCATATATATATATATATATATATATTCATATCTAATTCATATATATATATATATATATATATGTATATAATTCATGTATATACATATATATTCATATCTAATTCATATATATATGTATATATATATAATCATATCTATCTATCTATCTATCTATCTATATATATATATATATATATATATATATATATATGTATGTATTTGTTTTGTAATTTAAGCAAATAATTTATTGACTTCGCCATGTTCTAACGGCAAGACACGCCTGAATAAAAAAGATATGCCAGAATAAAGTAATGATGTTTCGATCCCTGCTAAGGCGTACATATTTTGTTCTTGGACTTTCACTCATTTAATCCGACAGATGTTACATATACTGTTGATGAGTAAACACAGGAGTGTACTCCAAAAAACTATTATAATAAAGCTTATACTAGTACCGTATATATGGCGGCATACGTAAGAGAGAGAGAGAGAGAGAGAGAGAGAGAGAGAGAGGGAGGGAGGTAGAGAAAGAAAGAAAGAAAGAGAAAGAGAGAAAGAAAGAAAGAAAGAAAGAAAGAAGTATAAACAGGATAGAATTCGACGGAACATTGAATGTATCGGACAGTCTCTTAAAAACTCTTTGATATATTTCGTTCGGGAACCAGATAACCCCCCCACCACCACAAAAAAAAAAAAAAATCTATGACGCTGGTTTCTTTTGCGACTCAGATCATTGTCGTTTTCAAAATTGATTTATATATCTTATATTCTACTTCCGACAGGAATGTTTCGTCAGATTTTTGCCGTATTTTTTTAGTGTTAAGTATTATCAATTCTCCTATGATGGTGCATTCTTAAGAATTTCATCTCATATGAAAGAAGCTACTTGAGACTACAGAAATGGTGTCCTACAGAAGGACGCTAAGAAAACAATTTGGGCAAGAGAAGCGACATTGAAAAGAAAAGTATAATTATAAATAAAATCCGAAAAATGCATTTGAAATTTCTGGGTCCTATAAAAAGATAAGCAGGCCTGGAAAGTTTGCCACTTATAGGTCGTAATGAAAGTAAACAGGAAGCAATGGAACTAATGTATATAAATAGATAGTAGAACAGGGATATGCAGAATAATACATATACAATCATTATTAAGAGCTACAGAGTAGAAGTAGGTGTGGATTAACATTATCAAATAGATAAGCAGGCCTGGAAAGTTTGCCACTGATAAATCATGATGAAAGTAAACATGAAGCAATGGAAATAATATATATATATATATATATATATATATATATATATATATATATATATATATATATATATATATATGGTAGAACTGGGATATGCAGAATAATACATAGACAAACATTATTAAGAGCTACTGAGTAGAGGTAGGTGTGGATAAACATTATCAATTTTACCCGAACGAGAAACAGCACATAATAATCTTCTATATATGCACAGTGTACTTTGCAATATTGGAAATATCTTTTTTTTTTTATTTATTTTAGTTTGAAATTACACATCGTTTCATTTAAAGCCATTTCTGTAGTGAAGAGATTAACTGACACCGTGTTATTATTAGAATAAAATTATCTTCTCCTTCTGCTTTTGAATCAGTTCCAACAAGAATTAATTTGTCGAACACACGTTATGTAAAAACAGCGGCTGAAATGACAGATAATAATTTATGTTCAATGATGAGCACGTATATGGTACTGAGAAAGTTAATATAAACTGCAACCAACGCCCCCCTCAAAACGCGAAATATAACCATAACCGTATAAAAAGGATTATCTCGATTTCATTAAAGTAATGGCATTGTCAAACAAACCTGCAAGCTTTTCTGGACTTGACAGTGGATTATCGAGCTAATCGAACTGTTTTATTGAAGATCGAAGAGAGGTCGCTTCCCGGTACATTGTCTGAGAAAGTAAATCATTTATCTTAAATGAAAGTTTCTCCATCTGCTGAAAGCGTTGGCAATGCACAGTGGAGATTACAGATGGACAAAGCCCGGAAGCTATAGTTTACGCTGCCAAGTAAATCCATAAAATAAATTTATAAATGTTATAATGTAAATGACTGGTTCAGCGGTCTAAATCAATAATTAGTGATGTCTATATCAATTTCTTTTTGATGTTACTGGGAATACTAGGGGGCTACAGAAATTTGTTTCTACAGGAGGATGTGCAGTATACCATACAAGGAGCGGACACGCAGTGGAGATTACAAATGGACAAAACCAGGAAACTATGACTTACGCCAACAAGTAAATTCCATAGAAAAAATATATATAATTTCTATAATGCAGGGAATTGGTTCAGCGTGAAATCACCGAAGAATTCCTTAGGAATATGGAAACAAAAACGACACAATACGCAATATAAATGAGACAAGTAAAATTTCTTTGACTATAACGATTGAGTGATTTGTCTGTTTAACGGCATATCAACACTTTATGGGTCATTTAGTGCCGAAACTTAATTTTCTTGGAGATTGGAAGTAATAAAAATATGTTATTCTGCTTTCACAATTGAATTATTCGAATGAGCTCTTCGCTTTTGGGGTTAGATTTTAAATTTCTTTTTTTATTCCCCTCCCCCTACAGACAATGAATTGCATATATGAGGACGAGTTAGCTTTTTCATAGAGACAATGAGGTGTTATGGTGGATGTAGAAAGAAAGGTAATTAATAATGCGTTGTTTTATTGATAGGAAAATTTGTTTTGTGTTTGTGGCTCGATATGTTTAATATCAAGACAGAAGAAGACCATCCATTTTCCCATTCCCCACTTTTTGGTCTTTTGCAACATTTTCTGTATTGAGGCTGAAATAAATATCGCTCTTCGATTTGGGGATTAGATTTTAAATTGTTTTATTCCCCTCCCCCCACAGACAATGAATTGTTCCTATGAGGATTAGTTAGGGTTTCATAGAAACATCAAGGTATTATGGCGAATGTAGTAAGAATAATAAGAATTGTTGTGGTGTTATGAATATTGTGGTATGTTTGGTATATTTCGGTCAGTAATTGTGGTTAGTTAAGCTTAATGTTCAGACAGATGTATACTATCCTTTTTTCCCAATAACTTTTTTGGCATTGTGTCACATTTTCTGTATTTTAACAGAAATAAATGTTTCATTTGGCGATGGTACATAGATTCTTTGAATTTATGCGCAGTACTAGACTTACGACGATATTTTACCACTTTACAATTGATTTGGCTAGATGTAACCATACATTCTAGGTAACAGTTTCTTTTCTCGCAAGTCTGGCTTGTAGAACTTCCTTCAGGCTCCCTGATTTCCAGCCAACTTTAATCTGCAAGAATAAAATGCAATGTCAATCGCTATCTGTTGTCCTCCAAACTACTCTTCTTTTGTTCCCGCTCCTTAGCAATATTTCCATTTCTTCCACACCCACTCACCACTGTGTCTCAGTGACTTTACTGCCTTGCAATGGGTTGAACTCGATTAATAAAAATATACATGTTTGTGTGTACATAATTACTAGAGGAAATTAAATGCGTTCTATGCTGTAGTATTATTCAATTTATATTTTGACATAGATTTAAGAAAGTTGTCAGATATATGGATTGATATCACAAAAGTGTTGGTTGTTTCGTAGCATTTTAAACGGATTTGGGTGAAGTCGCTACAATTTGTTCGTATGTGAATATTGTAGGTAATTTTACTATGAATATGTATTGTTAGTAACTTGTTTTATATACAAATGTATTGCTGGCATTTTTACTATAAATATACACTGCGTGCCAAATTATTATCGGGATAACTTTTTTTGTAATATTTCAAAAACCGTATAATCAATTCACACTAAATATTCACACAATGTTGGCAAAACTGACCTGCGCAATCACTGAAATTTTCGTACTGATCTGCGCAATATAAACACACTGGCGCCATATTTGCTATCAGCACGGTGATTTGAGCGTGCCAAATTATTAAAAAGGTTTAGTAAAATTCCCAGAATTGAGCAAACAAAACGTTTATTAATGTTGCACGTGAATGTTTATGATCAAAGGAAACTAATAAATAACATAATCAAACAAATAATAACAGATACAAACAAAAGCACAGTTTTAAACAAATTAATAGGGAATGTGCTTTCCCTGTTTTGAAATTACTTGAAGAAGTCGACGATCCATAGAATTTGTTAATTGTAGGATGTCATCTGCTGTAATGCCGCGAGATATGTTAAGAATTGCTTCCCACAACTCAGCGTTGCTCCTAAATTGTCGTCCGTTGGCGTACAGTCTTCGCTTCATGATGCTTCAAAGGTTTTCGATTGGATTCAAATCCGGAGAATTTGCTTGCCACTTCATTTTTCGAGGTCCATGGAAGCCTAACTGTTTCAAATATTCAGTAGTCTTGTGAGCAGCATGTGAGGGAGCGTTATCTTGCATAAAAAAACAATGGCCCTTCTGAAGTCAACTCTTTGCCTTTTCATCCACAGTTCAAGATGCTCCTTCATAAACGCTATGTATGCATCAGCAGTCATTTTGACGTCATCTGGTACTTTCCATGGGCCCACTAATGTTTTTTCAATAATACCACCCCAGATCATTATGCCTCCACCACCTTGTTGGCGTCTCAAGCGCTATGGCGAATCTATCCGTTCATTACCCAGGCTTTGCACCATCTACCTGGGTTTCGTCTGTGAACAAAACTTTAGAGAAGTCAATCTTCATATTGTCCTCGGCCCATTTCAATCGATTTTGAATGTGATTTCTCGTCATCGGAGGCTTCGATACAGGTTTGACTGTTGTTGCTATTTCCCTCAGATACCGACACCGAGTAATTTTCGCCACAGTAGGATCCTCATTGCGACTGAAAAGCTCTTGACTAGTAAATCTAGGGTTCTTCGTGGCCTCTCGTTTAAGTCGTGACATGAGACGACGTGCAATAACCCTCGGCTTGCCTTTATCTGCCCTTTTGCGTACTTGTGTACGGTCGGCGGTGGACTTTTTCACTGTTTGATGACACCACCCTATCATTTTAGAAATTTCTACGGTAGATTTACCTTTTGAGAGTTCTGAGGTGATAGTTTTCTGTTTAGCATCACTTAAACTGCTTTTACGGCCCATCATTTCACTAAATTCTTACACTTTTCTAATAATTTGGCACACTCAAATCACCGTGCTGATAACAAATATGGCGCCAGTTTGTTTACATTGCGCAGATCAGTATGTAGTTTAACGTCATACTTGGCACTAGATATATAACATTGGAGGAAGTCTTGGGATATTTAACACTCACATGTCATCGAAGGCAAAAGGAAGAAAGCGAAGTAATGAGCTAATAATTTGATTAAATTGTGCGAATTGATGGTATAACTTAGCAGGATAGATGGCAAGAGGACAAATATTACTAAGAACTGCAAGTGATATAATGTTGTAAAGACCAATGATCTGAAATCAGTATCATCGTAGTCAGTTTTTCTTTTTCAGATGAAGTAATTTCTTGACTTTCAAGGTGAATGGGTTCTTGTGTAGCCGATAAGATCAACACGGGCATATTTCACTTTTTAACAAGTACGTCATCAGAAAAGATTCTTCGATGGGGTTCCCTTGACTGCTGGACCAAACTTGATTTTTTGGGCTTAAACAACATCGACGCATGACCACTCTGATGTCTTTCCTGTATTGTATAGTTCACCAAGGACGGTTTTACCTGAGTCTAGTTCACCGTTGAAAGCTCATCGCAGGAATCGATGGGGGTCAACCCAATATAACTGTCGATCGGCAATGATTTTCGGATATATGGCAGGAGCAAAAATAATGCCTTAGGATATGCATAGGTTAGATGTGATATTACTAGTAGGTATACAACAAAACATTAGTTTTATATAATCTTGTTTTAGAAAACGATTTAATAAAAGTAAGACTTGGTTTAATATTTACACCTTGAATGTGAATATTGTCAAATGTCTTTAGAACTTTCATAACTAAAAACCAACTGGCTAACGAGACTGAGTTTAATGTATACAAGACATTAATACTGTAAATAAATTATATTAAAAACTGACCGTTTTCATTGTAAGTTTTAGACCTGTGACAGTAAGGTTAATATAGCGATTTTCCAAGCGTAGCTTGGATGTGGCAAAAGGCCGAACGCAAGGGGCACCCAGTGAGGATCGAACTCACTACACATTCGTAATTGTTCTAGCGAGACAAGCTTGCTAAACATTACACCACCTCGAGGTGCCCACGGTAAGGTTAATATAGTGATTTTCTAAGCACAGCTTAGATGTGGCACAAGGCCAAAATTATGGGGCACCCAGTAAGGATCGAACTCACTCGTAATTGATCTAGTAAGACAAGCTTTCTAACCATTACACCACGTCGGGGTACCCACAGTAAGGTTAATATAGTTATTTTCCAAGCGTAGCTTAGATGCGGCACAAGGCCGAAATTAGGGGGCACCCAGTGAGAATCGAACTCACTTTTCAGTTGTAACTGATCTAGCGAGACAAGCTTGCTAACCATTACACCACGACGAGGTGCCCCTTTTTTCTTAGCCCGGCTTAGATGTGGCACAAGGCCGAAAATATGGGACGCCCAGTGAGGATCGAACTCACTACTCAGTTGTAATTGTTCAAGCGAGACAAGCTTGCTAACCATTACACCACCTCGAGGTGCCCAGAGTGAGGCTAATATAACAAACCTGCGTTAGAGAAATTATCTTTATTAGTTTTAACCCATGAAAACTTTACGGTTTTCCTATTTTAAATTTCTGATGAATCATAATTCTTAAGTTAATGACTGAATAAGTCCGTGGAGTGTTCTACGATAAGAAACTCTCCGTAGAATTCACCCGATCGCATCATTAAATATTTGAGCTATAACTAAATAATAACTATAAGAAAATCTTGTAATAACTAACATAAATACGAATACTGGCCATTCTTTTATGACGTAAATATGTACAAATGAAAATACATGCAACTGACAACCTTTCCTTTTCACGAAAACAGACACTAAACATTTCTAACTTCCCTACTTCCTTTCATTTTCTTATGGAAACCAAGTAACATCTTCTCAAACGTGAAACCGGAATATTTACAAGGTATTAGCACTTTATGTTAACAATCCTATCTTTTTCTTTCTTTCACTGAAACCAAGTAGTGTCTCTGATATGTCTATTGTCTTCGCTTGCGATCAAAACGGAATAGTCCATCATTTATGAGGTATTAGCAGGAGATGTTAAATACTTCAATATTTCTTTCTTTCAATACTAGAGTTCCTTAAGACCTGGGTTTGAATCTCATCAGGGACTATTTCGGAAGAAGCTACCATTTTGATAATATCGACCTGGGAAATACAAGAAAACTGACCAGGCGTTGTTAGTTAAAGTAAACGACACTGTTCGGAGTTTTTCAGTATTTGTGCAAGCCCAAAGTTACAAGTCATCTTGACAGAGTGTTCGATTTACTGGCCCTTTTCAACTAATAATCACATCCGAGTATACGAAAAAGCCCCCAAAATGCAACCGAGTATATATGGATGTAAAATCACAGAAGACACATATGTGAACATTGAAGAAACACAAATATTTGCAAGTATCGAAATATTCCTTAGTGAAATAATCAGGAACGTGTCCACTAAATTCAAGCTTGCTAAATATTACACCACGTCTAAGCGGCTATCAATTTACTAAACGTAGCTTAGATATGGCACAAGGCCGAAAGTATAGAGCGCGTATATTAAGATAATTTGTTTTCATTTTTATAATATGGTAAACAATAGATATTGTATTGTAATTGGTTCACATATTTTTATAAATTTCTAAATATCAAATTTGTTTTCCTCACTGAGATTATTTTTCGGATATTTACATATAAGCCAGTCAAAATATTGTAAGCTTTCGTTTGCAAAATGTTCTTTTGCTTTTCGCTTTAAGTCATGTGCTGAAAAAAAAAACACTATTTTTCCTGATAAGAATTAACACTCATATAAAAATAAATAAACAGGAATGTTTGACTAATCCATTCTTTTGTCACATCCAGATTAGTCGGAAAGTCTTTGAGTAAGATGGTAATTACACATCAGAAAACTTTCTAAATACGCCTGATTTAAGATATAGTCTCCTATGTTGGTTTGGGTTGGCTGATGTAAAGCCAAAGCAAAAATTTCAGGTGATTTAAAGTAGAAATCAGTCTTTGTTTTTATCTGTGTCGATAAATATTTGTTCGTTGATAGATAAGTACTGATCCCTTATATATGTCTATACAATTATTTACTAGTTCGAGAATAGATAATTATGTACTGATCTCGACATCTATTTGAGAGATGAAATTTCAATTTTTATTATTTCAATATTTCAAAATTTTAACAGACCAGCAGATAGTTATTAATGTCAACAACTAAGCACAAATAGTAATTAATTAAAAAAAATAGTAATTATTGATAGTTGTAGATTTATCAATTAATAGAAAATAAAAGTAATTCATATTACTAAAATCATAGAAACAAATTAAGAATCACAAGTGTCAGAATCGATGGTAGTAAAGAGATTTGAATAAGATATCTTCAGATACATCTTCGTTTTTGATGTCATCTCTATCTAGAAAATGCAGGATGTGTGTGTGTGTGTGTGTGTGTGTATGTGTGTGTGTGCGTGTGTGTGTGTGTGTGACGAATGCACGGTTGCAATTTTGGACGGATTTGCATCAAAATTTGCATGCACATGCTCCAAGTTAGCGGCAAGGTCACGACCGACTTTGCATTTCCCAACTCCCATCGATAGTGGAAATAATCGATTTTTCATGCTTCTACGGCAGTTTTCATGTAGTTTGCGGCCATTTTGTACTGGACAGAGTGAGAGCCTATAGCTGCCTGCCACGAATAGGCAGGAAAATTCTATTGGCTAGAGTGAGAGCCAACAGCTGACTGACACGAATGTTAACTAGCATGATAGCATGGCAAAAATATCGATAGCTGCATTCGTCACAAGTGGGAAAAATTTAAATCTGCATGGCACTTTACTACAATTGGCTCATTCGCTTGCGTAATCTCAACGTTGATTCTGATTCCGCAGACCTGGGTTGGTGTGAAAATGTATTTGTTGTTAACTTTGTTTTTTCATTCGGTTTTTCCAGTTACGAGTCCTTTTTTAAAGCTGATCGTTTTGTGTTCATTTTGTTTAGTTCTTTTTTCGTAACAGATTTAATGTTTAGTATAGAGCTTAGAAAAAATTCGCAGTGTGATATAGGCAAGAATAAGGCATGTAGCAACATCAGCACGGCAAAGTGCATTCCTTTAAGTATTTTAAGTCAAGTGATAGCGATTGCTGTATGAGTCGTACGATTTTTGAATCAAGGACGGGGAGCGCCGGGCCATGCTGCTAGTCATAATATAAATTAATCATTTTATAGCATTTTGTATACAATGTTAACTGTTTCACTAGATATATTTTTAAGTGCCTATTTTAATCTAGCAAACACATCACTGAATTGGTATTTTCAGCGAAACACTAGGTTTGCGAAACACTGCTTCGACTCGCAACGCAAAATTCAGTGAGAGATCAATTAATAATGAGAAAAGAAGAGAGCCGCGGAACAATTCTGTTCTCTTTGTCACTCTCACAAAAAAAAAAAAAAAAAAAAAAACTAACAACGTGGCAGACCTGTGCATCCCACCCCTTCAAGTAAAAAAAAAAAAAAAGTGCTCGGAGCGGTCTCGCTTTGAAAAAAACAAGCCATGGCAAACACTCAGCCTCCCACGACTGACCGCAAACAAAGCCACGCACGCAATTTCACTTGTTTTTCCACAATATAGTTATATGTGCTATATTATAATCCTTATTATATAAACATTAATAATACTGAATAATTTAAAAAAATATTCCAATATATTTAATCAGATCTCTCTAATAGCTGTCGCGATCTGATAATATGTATATTTCAGTCTACAATTATTTCTTTAAATTGAACATAAGTAAATTTTGATGGTATATATTTGAATGTGTAAGCATTTTCTTAGATTGGGGATAGGTAAATTTTGGTTGATTTAGCCTGCAGAAATACTTTAGAATGGAGACAGGTAAATCTTAGTAATTTATATTTAAGTATGTTCGGAAATGCTTTATTCAGGTATTCGTAAATATTTAGCATATGTATTTCAGCCTGTAAGTATTTCTTTACATCGGAGTACTCACCGTGTATATTTGAGTCATTTGAGGTAATAAGGAAATTTGTTATGTATATTTGAGTCTTCAAGCAGATTGCTAAATGTTGGTCATTTATAGTATAATAGTATTGAGTACATATGTATTTCCTCGGTAAGAAAATAGGCCAATACTGATCACTTATGTTGGAGTCTGAAAAAGTCCCTAAGATAGATGATAGGTGTATATGGATCTTTTATATTTAAGTCTATAAGTACTTCCTTAGATCAGGATTAGATAATTTTAGATTGTTTATATATTGGTCTATAATTAATTACTTTGTTGGAAATAGGTACAAATAGGTTATTTATATTTTCCTCTAAAAGCATTTATTATTATTTCCGGAACAGGTAAAACTAAGTCCTTTATATGTCATTTTGTAAGGAGGTACGTTGTGGGGGAGGTTTTTTTCATCTACGTGTCACATAACTTCGGGATAAAGGCGATCATAGCTCTTCTATCTCGTATGGTTCTTAGTTATTTTTTTTTATCTTATGCCGTTCCAACAGCCACTCCCACAAGCTAGCCTGGTAAGTGGCTCGTTGTCTTCAATATATCCTATGCGGGTTAGATTTTCATAGGCCACCATTCTCATTATGCATGAAAGAAATGAATTTGTAAACAGTGACTATTACTGCTGCTGATGCAAGACTCTTTATTAAGATGAATCGAGTTCTCCAGTCACTGACGAGTTTATCTAAAAATAAATACATCTAAATTCACTTTTGCCCTTAGGGGGGAGAGACGCTGTCTGATACAAAATCAGTCAGGTTTCGATCCTGTCTTGGAGCAATCGGTGTCTGGCCAAAATGATCAGCTGCGAAACAGTAACCTTTGTATGACAATATATATATATATATATATATATATATATATATATATATATATATATATGTGTGTGTGTGTGTGTGTGTGTGTGTGTGTGTGTATGTATTGATCATTGAAGTCAAAACTCAGAGTGTTTCATTCTAGACGCAATCATCAGGCCACATCTGTTGGGTTATTCTCGACTATTTATATATAAGGGTCAGTGCTGTATTGTGAGTAGTCCATTCTAACGGTTATTTTGGAGGAAGTGGTTTATTTATTTATTTATTTGGATTAATTTATTTTATTTGTTTTTTATTTATTTTTATTTTCTAAATTTATGTATTCTTTTCGGTTTTCGATGTTTAAGTAACGAAGTAAAAAAAACGATATTGGTTCCGATCGTTTATTTTATAGTATGATTTGGGTCTGGGAACGTAATTTTAGCTATTTTTTCGTCCAATTTTTGGATTGATACTTGTTGTTTTTTGTAGTCTATTGTAACTGTTATTTTGGCGGAAGTGGTATGTTAATTAGTTTATTATTTACTTTATTTGTTTGGATTGATAATTTTTACTCGTTTTTATGTATTAATTTTATTTTTATTTATTCTTTTGGGTCTATTTTAACGGCTATTTTGCCGGTGCAGTTTTTTATTCATTTGTTTGGATTAATTTGTTTTTCTTATTTATTTTCTACATTTTTTATTCTTTTCGGTTTTCGATTTTTAAGTAACGAAGTAAAATCTTTTGAGATGAGTTCTGATCGTTTATATAGTAGTTTGTTGTGGTCTGGGAAGAAAATTATAGGTATTTTTTATCAACTTTTTGATTTGATTTTTGTTGTCTATTCTAAATGTTTTTTTGGCTGGAGTGGTTTGTTAATTTGTTTTTTATTTATGTAATTTATTTTTAGGGGTTGATCATTTTTACTTGTTTTTTAATTATTTTTTATTTATTCTTTTTCTTCTATAATAACGATTGTCATGGCGGGAGTAGTATATCAATTTGTTTATTAATTGCTTGAATTAATTTATTTAACTTGTTTTTAATTTTATTTTGTTTATTTCTATTTATTCTTTCCAGTTTTCGATTTTCAAGGAACGTAGTAAAAAATTGTTTTCATATATGCATTTTGAAATGAGTTCTCGTCTTTTATCTAGTAGATTGTTTTGGCCTGGGAAGGTAATAATAGCTATTTTCCCTCCAAGCAATATTTGCAATTTTTAGATTGATTTCTGTCGATTGATGTTCTTTTCCCTAATTTCAATGATAGTTTTGGTGTGATTTACATTTTGTTTTTAATTTCCAACATATACTTAGAAAGCTTTGTGCTGTTTGGTTATTTACTGTCTGTAAAATATGTTTTGTGAGCATAGTTACTTTCTTTTTAGGGTCATTTCGTTACACCTATGTATATTTTTCTTCATTATATGTTGATTTGACTGTGGCTTGGTATATTACGTTGTTTTGCATGCAATTACCGTTTGAGATGATACATTTTTTCTTCTGCATTATTATTTAAGAAAAACATATCTTCTGCTCGAATATGGATAACTATCAAAAATAGCGTTTAATTTAAACAAAATAAATTAAACAGCCACATCCAAATCATATATATATATATATATCCCATATATATATATATATATATATATATATATATATACATTCAAAATAGTCATGGCACGTGGAACTAGAACAATCCACTCCGATAGACGAAAAAAAGGGTTCCGTTCGAAAAGGGTCAAAAGGTTGTGAATATGGCAATGAAGATGACGGTAACAGTCCAAATTATGTAAATAGTGTATAAAAAGAAAGTTATCCTGACATGTGGCAAGATACGTTTGTTTGGAAGATCACATATCAATACGTTGAAAATCAAACTCTCCACTGATTTAATGGTTTTAAAAAATAACTTGTTACTATTTCTTCTAATACAGTTGTTTTCAACTTTTATTGCCCAAAGAACCCTTCTCACCAAATGTCAGGAAGTCATTCCCCACTTCTTTCGAAGATTGTCCGACTAAAAAGTTGCATTCCAAATAATATGAATATAATATTGAAAATCTTCAATCTTTTCAATATACATTTATATTCCTTTATGTGCGATTTCGTAATTTGTCTTGCTTTCTAGTGTTTATATTTACCTAAAGTTTTATATACGCAAAATTCTTTAAATTTTGTTTGAGCTGCTAAAACACGCCAAGCATATTATGTCTACATACTCTATAGTGTATCGTAGAGAATCTTGCGCGTCTCGAGAAACTTGAAAGCAATGCCGTCGAGAATTACGTCTCCTGGTAGGTTCACCCATGGCGATAAGGATTCGGATTAGGGACTAGACTAAGCACAATCCGACGCCGGGTGGATAGGCGATCAAGGCAACGTTTTCCGTACAAGTAGGCAGCGAGATGCAAGCTGTCATCATGAACCTACCTGTCAAGCTCTGATTTTCCGCAGTGGATGAAATCAGCTTAAGTGTAGGTGCCATGGAGTGGCGAACCATGAACCTCCTCAAACAATTCGCAGCCAATGGTTCCATGCTAAAAGACCCTTGCTGAGGACAGAAATCGATCCGGGCACTTAGAAGACGGAAGCTGCAGAAACAACCAATTGAAGAGAGAAGAGTAGTCCACGAAAAACAACATCCTTCGAAAACACCAGAAGACAAACTGAAGAGACTAAAATAGCCAAAGAAAAAACAGAGTTCTTCATCCCATGAACCCTCCTGCAGTACCATTCTGTGGCTTCGGCGTCTCTTCAAATCCAGTGTAGAACTCATTTCCTATAGAAAGAAATGTCGATGAGCACCTCAATACACGGCAAAGCCTTCCGCCAAATCCATTTACATGGATTATTTTTAGAAAAAAGTTCTTTTACATTCATGATGGGCACCAAATTCTATAAATAAAAAAAAACAAACAAAAAAAAATATATATCCCCTGAAAACCTGCAAACACCCAACCCCGGAAGAATTCTCCCTTGTTTGCGAAACACTGCTCTACTACATAATGAAAATTGATGTTGAACATATATCAATTAATTTAAAAGTGGAAATCTATAAACTTAAAAAGATATAGGCTAGCAATAATATGTACTGTTTTGTTTTTTAAACTTTCAGAGACATATTATCAGGTAATATATGTTTATTTACAAATGGGGACATATATTTATACATTTTGTTTAGCTACACTTGCATGCATATATTTTCTTTATTAATACTAACCGATTGCGAGACACGACAAGAGAACTGGAATATTGTTCGAATTTTGATAATACACAATATAAGATACCCCACCCTACGGGATATATCTATGCATGAATAGTCAGAAACCAATGCCAAATGGCCTATAGCGAAATCAGTTTATGTAAAATTCCAGACAACTTTCGTTATGAACAATCCATAAACTTGGCAAGTCACCTTAGGGATAGCGTCTAAAAGAATGAAATATGCAATAAGTTTCTTATATAATTTATTCAGCCATGCGATAAAAAACTAACAGCTTATTTAAGTGATTCTGTAATCGCTGTATACTTACAAATTAACAAACAATTTAGTGCATGTATTTTCTTGTATATCTTCTCTACATAGGGGATATTAATTTAAACTAAAAGTATAGTCAAGTAAATATGACGAACGACACACTGTTTTGTAAGCTTTGTTATAAATGAAACCTGTTCTAAGTCATTAAACTAATTTCAATGTAGACACATATTTAAGAGGAGGAAGTCTACCACAAAATCTTGCCAACATCGTAAGAAAAAGTAATAGGTGAAGTTCATAGGATTCTGCAGGAAAGGTAAAGTTTATTCCTAGACTTAAGGATTGCAGTGGTTCGATAAACAACCTGTCGACACTCTGGTCCACTAAGCAGCATATTGTAATGTAAGCGAAGAGATTGAGGGAGACGCTTAACTGATTGCTCTTACACTAAGTACAGGTGCAATAGGAAGAGATGGGTAAGTGACGGCAGGTAACACAAATGAAACTGCCTCGGAAACCACTGAAAAATGAGGAGCAAAGTGCCCACGAGACCGACTTCCGAAGAAACCGTGTCTTGCTGACTGTTGCTTTTCCCGTTGTTATATTAGCATTATACTTACAAATACCCCAATTTCAGATAAGCCCGTATTTAGACATGTCAAGCTGTCTCCCTGCTAACTGGGAAAAACCGGAATGTATCTGGTGTTGACAAATCTGGGGCGATCTGTGGCCACTTTTACCTCTTTTTGGGTTTGTACACAGCCGTACTTGGAAGGCCGGGTGCGAATTACAACTACCTAATGGAATAGGAAGGGGATGAAGGGAAGGATGATTTACACTTGTTTACATGGAATGGTGACTTCCATCTGTAAATTTCAGGGTTGATAGGACTAAAGAATGTACCTCGCCAGAACCCATGCCAGGGAAGTAGCAATAAAGTAACGATAGATTCGAGGCTTTTCTTATGTGGAGGATTTTTATGCCTGTTATTCATTACTCTTGTGTTTAATCGATTGCAAATGTGAATAATGTCTTTTTTTATATATCAAATATCTTTTTCACATTTATTGTTGTGAACACCAAATATGGAACTAATGTTCTTCAAAACAGAAGTATACATTAAATCGCTCAAGTTATTTTGAAACTTCATGACATTTTCTAAAATCAATGTTAAAACTGTTCATCAGATCCTCTCAAAAATATCAAGGTACAATAATAATTCTGAAGCAGGAAGATATAAAATAAACTGTCAAAATTCACTTCACAATACATTGCACAATAAAAAAAAACATATCAATGAACGCAAAAGGGATCTTATACACAACAATTTATCAAATGCATTGGTCATACATATACATAAATTCAACTATAACATTGCTCTAAAAATGCCACGCTTATTAAAAGAGAGAGTAAATTACTTAGAAAGAAAATTCTCGAGATTGCTAATATCGAAACATATCAAAATATAAATTTACACCACAAATTAATTTAAATATCACCATCCCCGAAAGAAATTACTATTTTCCCAAGCTAGCATAAATGATTATAGAAATGTTAAAAAATTAAAAAAAAAAAAGTTTAAATGAATAACCTCCTCTTATTTAAAATATAAACTGAATGAAATTATCCCATACTAAAATAAACTCAATATGAATTCAACAATAACATCACTTATCACCTTTCGTTTATTAGATATTGAATTATGTCACTTAGCTTCCTCCATAATTTACCTTGACTTTCCGTTAACATGATGAATATTTATGAGCGTCTCTTACATTAAAAAAAATTGAAAAACTAACACCATTTTTACTTTTGTTTTTTTAAATACTATTTGCAAAATAAAATCCTTACATTTGCTTTGTTAAAGTCCATCAGAGGACTATATCTGACGGCTAAGATAATTTTCATTTTTGTTTTTATTGTACTTTTACAGATATATTTTGATTATGTCTGAAAATTTACCCCGTCCACACACACACACACACACACATATATATATATATAATTATTTATTTAAAAATGTTTCCATCGCCCCATAAGAGTTCTCGTTTCAAAACAAGAGCCGAAAACTTCAGTATAATTATTTGAATTAAATTGAATTAAAGTACCAGGCTCTGTTCCATCTTCGAGCGAAATTTTTATTGGAATAACTAATTTCTGAAATTTACGCGTTTTATAAGCATATTCATTATTTAAATTAAAAATTACTATGGTAACGGCTAGAGCAATTATTTTAAAAAATGGTGTAAGGGTTTGTATCAATATCTCAGTTACATTCAAAGAGGTCAAGTCAGGGTAAGGTTGGGGTATCTAAATTTAAAGCGGAAGATGACATCGTCTAGTTTGGTTAAGTGTCTATGGAGATTTATTTTTTATTTTATTTTTTATTTTTTTCCTGCAAGGGTTTCGTGTATATATAAGAAAAAAAAACTGTCATAATAACCAACGCGAATTACCATCACTCGAACTAGAGATAAGTCTGAATTCGATGGAACTGTCCAGAATGTGCACGAGAAGCGTTTCGAAACATCACAGGAACATCGGCGAGCTCCACGAAGCAAGAAAGTGTACTGGAAACGTATCACCAAAATCCAAGACAATTTGAGCGGGAAGTGAGTAGTATGGCAGGTATTTCAAAATCGTCTGCCCAACACATTTTGAGGCACTGTCAAGGGAAACGTTACCTTCTCAGATTAGTTCATCAATTTACTGGTGATGATCCAGACCGAAGTGTAGAATTAGATCCCACAGTGATGAGATCTTGCTAAAGAGTTCGATTAGACGAAGTGATTTCGTAGAATACTCCCCGGGTTCACCAGACTTCACACCAAAATAATTTTTATGGGGATACTTAAAAGACAAAACTACGCTATGAAACCTGCAACAGTCGTTGAATTGACAGAAGCCATTGAACGAGAATGCACAATAATACCAAAGGAAATGTTTTGTGATGTTTGCAGTCCCAGTGCTTCACGTTGTCAGCAGTTCCTGGAACAGAACGGACGTCAGTTTGAAAACATCGTTGAGAAAGCAATAAAATAATGTCTGTAGATTCTATTAAATTTTGAAAATAAAATGTATTATTATAAACACTTATTTATAATTATTTAAAGTCGGTATACATTTTTCGGACACCTCTCACACACACACACACACACACACACACACACACACACACACACACACACACATATATATATATATATATATATATATATATATATATATATACGCTTGTTCTGTTTGTGAGTAAGTTTTAGGAGAGTGTTTTAAACAGGCTATAACTTTATAATAACCTCGAGACCTCTTTATAATAAAATTTTCAAACCATAATCAATCGCACACTTTTGGAGTTTTTTTTTTATAGTATTAAAACATATGAATATTTATAAGGTAATCATTTTCGATTGTTATGAATATAAAGGCATAAAGTAGACAATATAATACTTTATTACTTTTTTTTGAAAAACTACGCTAGCGACTTATTGACACTTTAATTGCAAACCGATTTTATATCTATGGACTTGTTTTATTTTACTCTCCATAAAATTAATGACATCTGATTCGTTAGCTGGCAGCGTGGGTACCAGCTTAATTTTGTAGACATTTCACTTTCTGATGTCTCCGCCATTTAAAAAAAAATATTCCCTATAGAAATGAAAATACAAAAAACAAAGAAAAAACATTCCAAATAAGGGCGATAATCAAACATAATTCGATAATAATGAATGTCGTCACATTTTTTTTTATTTCTTCAGTGATTTTTTTTTTTTTTGAAAATGGTTTTGTTTTGTTTTTTTAAACGGAAGTGTTTTTCAGCAGAAGTTTATTGTTTTTAATTTGTATGTTTTATTTTCCGTCTCTTGATGTAGTATTTGTCATCTATGGGATTATCAACCAATAGAGTTCATTAGTAAGTCTCGTAGCACACTCGAAGCGACTGTTATCTGTCAAAAACGTCAAGAGATTAACTAATTGCATGCTTCTGTTTATTGATTTCGTTGCATACGCCGATTAACTTGATTGCTGTTTTAAAAGTTTTATTTCTCTTATATCTCTACATTTTCATTCTTTTTCTATTTTATGTACGGTTGGTGTAATAGATAGCTAGCCTGAAGAAGTAGTCGGAAGCCAGAGTTTGAAACTCTGTCGGACTCGTTAACTTTACTTACGCGATAATAGCCTTGGAAAATATATGAATCTACCACCCATAGATGCGGGTTAAATAGGAAGACTTTAATTTGAAAAAAATCAGTTATTCTTTTTAAAAAAGAAATTAATGCAGTTTACACGTCTAAGAAAATTCTTACACTGCAAAAAACGTGTCGGGTTTAAAGAAACTACGAGGGGGTGATAAGCCGTAAGAAAAACACAAATAAACCGATTACTAAATCAACATTCATCAACGTCAAACACCATCTTCTTCCTGCTTCAAACATGTATCTTTAATGTCATTTTCTCATTTATCCTCACTAAACTCATCTAATTCTCTTTCACTCGATGTAAACATCCTGCTGTCTAGTGGAATTATCTCCTTGCTTGGAGTGAAATGATTACAACTAATTCTTCTCTGTGCCCTGTTCATGTGGGTCGTTGGCAATCATGCCTTTGCACGGTGTAGTAATGGATAACGGCTTGGATTGAGGAATCGGAGAGCAGAGTTCGAATTCCAGTCGAATCCATTACATTCATTTACGTGCTAATAACCTTGGGAAAGGTATGACTCCAACTCTTCTGGCATGAAGAGGCACGGTAGAGTAATCGATTGCAGCTCGGATTGAAGAATCGGAGAGCCGAGTTCGAATTCCAGTCGAATCCATTACATTCACTTACGTGATAACACCCTTGGGAATGGTGTGAATCCTCTTTCTTCTCCCTCCAGCTATGGGTAAATACCAGGACAGACTGGGTTCTATAGCCTTGGATGGCAACTGGTCTAGGAGAAGGAAAACTCTGAATTCAAACCTTCCCTTAGAGGAGGGTGAATGGAATCTGTCTGAGCCTTGGTTGGCAATCCATTTAGTGTTGGTGTCACGAAAAAAAACAAAAAACACCCTTGATAGCCCTAGCGAAGCATCAAGAATTCAGCTATTTTGACAAGATTATGAACTACACCAATCAAAGTATTGGTGAGTTCAATCTCGGCTAAGGCCGCAAGATGATGATGATTGCATAAACGCTTATCCTTTGTAACTCGGAGTCAATTTTGTCTTTTCGTCATTCTTTACTGATCATCACCGTTAGTTGCCCGCTGCTTTACTCAGTCATTTCTCTCTGTACCATGAGTGTGAAATTCTATATACCTTCTTACCTTTACGCGTCCTTTTGTTTCCATTTTTCTTAAAACTTCCTCGTTACTCAAATGTGTGATCCATGGTATTCTCAGCATGTTTCTGTTGAACAACATTTCTCTTACTTCAAGTCCCTGCTTCATCTGAGATGAAATTTACAGGCATTCATTGTCGTAGTTGAGGATCGCTATTAAATAATAGTCCACCATTATTTTCTTTCTTTCTAATTTTTGCGACGTACGGTTGCCGTTAAAAAGTAAGTATAAATCAAGACTTCAGTGTTAAAATAAAACAGTATTTAATTACAACCGCAAATGAATACTTAACAAGAACGAATAAGTAATAGTCAAACAAAGATAATTAACCGTTTCAGTGAATGAATTGTTAGTAGCGCGGCTCAGCTTAACGTCCGATAATCCTAAATCAAGACCCCAAATCATCGACGCATAAAATTCACACTAATTCGATTGGATAGTTCCATTAAATAATCACTGCAGTCAGTAGTCTGACACCGCTATTTATACACCTAGTGGAAAACATATATTTATACGTCCAGAGTGTCACGCTCGAACCTCGGTGTCTAGTTACTCATTTTCTACCTATATGACACTAATGTATTTTCCTGTTTCTTAACAATTTTCTCTGCCTATGAACGGCATCTATTACTACTCCAATATGCCTGGGATATGACGACAAACAACATCCGGCAGCAAGGCCTCTGACTGGAACATTGGAGCTTTTGAGGTGTGTGGAACCACCTCCTAATTGCTGTTGTTCCCAAGTGCACCTTGGCTCGGGGTGGTCGCACATGTTACGGCGAAAAGCTAACTCCCAAACAAAATAAAAATACTATGAAGGTATCAAAATATATTTTTATTGTAAAAATACCAGCAATACATTTTTCTATATAAATTACCATTAATACATATTTATAGGAAAATTACCAATACATAAACAAACATGAAATAACAGTTTCATGGCATTTATCCATATAATATCCTATAAGTTCTTAAAGTAATCAAACTGCATTACACAATATGAGTTCAACAAATCTAAAACATAAAACACACATATCACAGCCTATAGTAATTATGTTCTTACAAACATGTATATCCACAAAAGCTGAGTATCATCTACCATGTATTCAACAGAGAAAGCAGAATAATATATTTGTATTACTAAAAAGCACTAAGAAAAATAAATTTCGTTGTTAAATGGCCCGTATGGATTTGATTTAACGTTAAACAGAGAATTCAGATCACATCTACAATGCACCTTTGGATTTTAGCGTCACATTTTCCGTCCGTTAAAAACGTTTCTCCTTCTATCTCTGCACCATTCCTCAAGAATGTAGACGAGCATCGTTTTCTACAATTTCCTGACCTTTTAAGCTTTTAGTAAATGCTGTCTTTTTCGCTGTCTCTTAATCCCTGTTCTAGAAAACATATACAAGAACTCATTAGGTTGGACATACGTTGCTTTTCTTTTGTCTGTTTTCGCTTTAGTATGTCACGTGACTGTCAGATTTTCTATATCGTCTTTCCACATTATATTCCTTAGATATTTTTCCTGTCTCTTTCTGATTTTAAGGATTAGCGTCCATTTTTATCTATTTTCTCTCAGACTTCATCATTGTTCACATTCTCAGTTCATTGTATTCTCATCATCCTTCAGTAGTACCAGATTTCGGTTGGAACTATTTTGTGTTTTTGTATTCCTCTTGTATTTAATTAAATGTTATATTATTCTCCTATGTGCAGTGTCCCCTAGATGATCTGAACGACCATAGCTTTCCGCAACTTTTAGCTCTGAAGAAGTTGGCTTATCACTATCGCTCCCAATCTCTATTCTGTCAGCAATTTACACAGGTAGGTTATTCGCCGTGTTTCTCTTTCCATCTTGCATTTAATATATACTGTGAGTGTCAGATTCTCTAAGCCCTCATTCCTCTCTTTATATACCCGAGATATTTCAGTGGTCGCTTTGTTATTCTAGGTTTTATAATTTTGCTTCCATTTTCTTTTAGACATCCTCATTTCTCTCATGGTAATTTCATTGTATTCTTAGTATCCTTCAGTAGAAAAATATTTCAGTCGGCTCAAGTAACTCCAATCGTCTGTGAGGACATTGCTCAACATTCACTGCCATACACGATGACAGATATTACATGGAATTTATTTACCCTCGACATATATTTAACTTTTATTGTTTTTAATGATTATGAAATATGATAATTTTCAACCTGTACATAACTGGTATTTGTAACTTCTTCCTGGTAATAATTTTTATACAAATGCATTGAGCTGTATAACATAGAGAAGGCTGCTGCTAATAGTATATTAAAAATTAATATTGTTTGGTTATTATATATATATATATATATATATATATATATATATATATATATATATATATATATATATACACTCGATGAATTAATTAAATATAATTATAAAATCCACTTAATAATTACTTTTTTTATATATATATATATATATATATATATATATATATATATATATATATATATAATTAGTAATTAGGAGGATTTGATAATTATATATAATAATTAAATATAATTGTCAAATCATCCTATTAATTACTTTATATATATATATATATATATATATATATATATATATATATATATATATATATATATATATATATATATGTACAGAAAATTAATATATATATTAATTAAATAAATTATAATTATCAAATCCTACTTTTAATATATATATTTATATATATATATATATATATATATATATATATATATATATATCCAGAAGTAATTATTAGGAGGATTTGATAATTATATTTAATTAATTCATATATATATATATATATATATATATATATATATATATATATATATATATATATATATACAGAAAGTAATTATTAGGAGGATTTGATAATTATATTTAATTAATTCATCGAGTCTGATAGAAACCTCAACAGAATGCAGAATGCAGAAAGCACTGGACGGCCGTTTCTTCCTATATTTGCGACTCATCAGCATTATTAAATGTAATTATCAAATGCTCCTAATTATCACTATCTGTGTATATCATTGCTGAACCGGCTTCTAATGCTCTAGGGTGAGCGGCTTGTTGAGAGTAGTCGTGGCTCCAGGGGGCACAATCCTATGGTTACAGAGAGCGCAGTACGGTTCCACCACGGAATATGTGAGTGAGCGGCGCTATGTTGAGTCTGATTTGCAATCTCTTCGTCACCGAGGCCCAGCGGAACAGTTGGTATGATGTTTGCTTGACAACCTAACTGTCAGGGTTTCAATTCTCGGTAGTGGATGCGCACTTCTGATGAGTCCCAAATATAGGACGGAACAGCCGTCCTGTGTTTTCTGCATTCTATTGCGGTTTCTATCAGATTCGATAAATTAATTAATATATATTATTTTAGTCGGATTTGATTCTGTACACGTTGGGTAAGCATTAGCAGAAACGTAAGTTCACAAATAAAAAATATTACAATTTAAAGAAAATATATTGTATCCCTTTAATATCCCCTGCTAAATGATATGAAGAAATATTTAAATACTTCTATAGAATATTCATCCCGCATCTCACTGCAAAATGATTTATCAATATTAAGCATTGCTACTTTGACGCCTGGTAATTTATTTACGAAGAGCTTTAGTTTCTACGAAGGAGAACCATTTTAATGAGCGTTACGAAATGATTTATATACAGCTCAATATTAGTGCTTGGCAGGCGAAGTTTTATTCTGTTATCGCAACATCTAGGCTCCAGACATAACGGAAATCATCTATTTTTTTTTCAAGATGAACAAACTATCATAATGTTCTGCCGCTATTGCCCACAGAAATCTCTTCTTACGAGTGCACCAGCACTTGATGCGATCACAGCAGAAACTTATTTCTGTCCTGCCGTAGTACTTGTAAAAGTGTCCTCAAAAAAGCTGTCTTTGCAGATAGAATGGAAAACGTCAAAACTTTTGAAATGTTTGGTATCAGGATTACTGGCGGTTCTGTAATAGTGTCTTAAATAAGAGTATGTCTTATAGCGCTCCTCTGTTCACTCAATTCGATCTGTTAACTTCTATAGATACTGTAGAATGTTTTATTTGTAAAATCTCAAATTCTATTCTTGAGTAATCTGTAGTATTTTTTCTTTACTTTCCACTTAGAACTGAGTCCCTATTGAGTGATATATATATATATAATTCCATCCATGATCTGGTTCTGAGATGAGAGAAGAAATATCGTCCTTAAATTAGATCAACCCAAATATGTAGGCTTGATGATATCCCTATAATTGTCATTAAGAAATGTACTTCTAAACTACCTCCTGTTCTCTCTTAAACGTACCTTGCTTTCCTACTTTGAAGTATTCTTCTGTTGTTCCTGCTTTTTTAAGAATTTAGACTATCCTTCTGATTCTTTTAAGTAACGGGCTATTAGCCTTGTAACATTTTTGGCAAGGTACTAGTGCCTCTAATCAACTCTGAATTTGTTAAGCGTCTCAAATTTCAGGCTTTTCTTTCAGATTAGCCATATTTCGCTTCCGTAGCATAAAGCAGTGTATCGAGGTTTAGATAAGTATGGCGCAGCTTGTGCTCCTGCTTTAGATATGTTGAAGGTTTTTGACAGGATTTAGTATATTGGTCTCCTTCACAATTAAAAAGGTTATGGTATTTCTGAGCGAATATTTGAACTCGTTCATTCATTCTTATATATTTGCGAAATGAAAGTTGTCTTGAATGGCCACTCTTCTATATATGTTTTGCATTAAGGCAGACGTAGCACAAGACACTATCTACGTTATTCCTAATTTTTATCAAAGAACTTCCTGATGGCATCTGTTCTCAACTCGGTAACTATGCTGAGATCGATAACAATTATTCCTGCCTTAATAGTAAGTCAGATTGGTCAAATTGGCAGCTGATCTAAAAATAATTACCTACTTTCTTTTGTAAACTGTGGCAAGGCATCGCTTGTTACGTTTAATGTTTCCAAACGAAACTGCTATGATTTAATCCAATGAGAGAAACCATAATTAATGCAAACTTCACCCAGGAGAGTCATAAATTGCGGCCTTTCAGACTAAAGTTTTTCTTTGAAATGATGTGGAAATATTATATCGAATCAATTGGTAGATCTGCTGGTAAGAACGTTGGTACCCTGTGTCGGGTTAGACATTTTTTCTTCTAGAATCAATCTTAAATATTTACCATTCTCATTGAATATTGCTGCCACAACTGATCTGGTGCTCCTGGTATATATTTAAAGATTCTTGAAAAAATCCAAAGAAAAATCAGCGATGTTATTGGTCCTGACCTGGCATCTCACCTTCTATCTCTTTCCAACCGACGTACTGTAGCATATATGTGCCTTTTGTTTAAATAATTTCACATTTTCATCTATGTTACCTAGACTATATGAATTTAAAGCGCAGTTCTAGATTGGCGGCAAGGTCTCACCATTTTAAAATTGAAATTGCTAGATGTAACCGCAAGTGTTTTGCTCTAATTTTCTTCTATAACACTACTCGCTTGTGGAACTCTCTTCTAGCTGGCTTCCTAGTCAATTTTGATCTTCAAAGATATTAATGCAATGTCAGACGTTATCTACTGTCTTCTTAATTCTTGTTCTATTATTTTCTTTCCTTAACAGTGTTCTTCCTCATATTCTTTCACTCTTAGTAACCCCTTCAGTCTTATTGGCTTTATTGCCTTATTTTGTGTGAAATGATTTAAAAATATCGATTTACGGAACATTATATAATTCGTTTTCCATATTTTTGTTCCTGTGCACATGGGTGGTCGCGTGGTGTAATTTTGGCTAGACGATGTGTGTGGGGATCCCTTATGAAGTTATTGGTTTCATCTAATAAAATTCAACTCTGATAAGAATAATCTAAGTTGGGGCTGTACGATAAATGGATTTACTTTTAACAAATGAATATCATGTTTTATTACCTCCAAACAATAATAGGATAAGCAAAAAAAAAAAAAAAAAAAAAAAACATTGTTCAATTAAACTATCTGGAAGAAATGAGCTGTTTGGAAATAAGAAATTAATTATTCATCTTATACTTCAGAAGATATCCGCTTGCTAGATTTTTCATTGACCCATTTCATTTTTATACCTGTTTTTGGTGAATGTACACTCATTATTTTTCATGAAAGAAATGACAGTCCTCTAGGTGTTCAGGGATATCTTTGTAATGACTTCGCAATTGTTAATTCATTTAAATGGGTGAATTGTTGTGTGATCATTAGAGTGAGTAATTCAATTTTTCATCCAGTCCCTATAGATCCATTTTCGACTTCCCCCAGAATGGCTGACGCTAACCCCATGAAGAGAAACTTATTGCGTCTTCTAGGTCACACGTTTTCTACTGACATGAAGTGGAACAATTATATTACCACGTTTGATCTTGGTGCAATTTTTTGCCAAATAACATTTCTTGCTTGAATAAATCTTGCATGTTTATAAACCTATGATTCGTCCATGCAGAGAATACTGCTGTCAAATCAGGTCTTGATTTTCTGCTATAGATCTTGAGATTCTTGTGAAAATTCTAAGAATCGACTGTAATATTATCAATCCTGGTCCAGCACCCCTCATTCGTTTTAGCCCGGATTAACGTAGTTTCTCTCTGTCATTTCTAATAAACTGTACTCGTGGTTTCTCTGTCGTCATTTTAAAATTAATTTTCCAGATGCGGATGTGTAAAAATACACTACCCCAAATATGCATTTAGCAGTCTGAATAAAAGGAAAAAATAATTTTAAAAAAACCCTTAAATACAACATCTAATTTAATAAAAGATCACCTATAGGCAAATTGAAAGGTGGTGACCGATAACCTAAAAGAAACGCATTATACAAAATGGCGACAAATAATTCGCAAGTACGTAAAAATTATCATGGCAATTTTCTAATGAGCATCCCTATTTGGTGCCTCGACTGCGTGGACTTAAGTGTACCATTAGATTGGCAACTGGCTCTCACTGTTTTACTATTAAAATAGATGCAATCATAATTTCTACTTCTCACACTTCTCGCCCATGTAACTTTATTCCTTCTACTTTCTTGTCTGCCATCTAGAATATTCCAAAAAATTAAACGGAGCAACAATCGCCATCTTCTATATTCTTGAATACTATTGGTGTCTTTTCTGTTAAGTCACCCAAAATAAGTTAAATTTATTTATCGCAAGTATTAATTTGCCCCAAGAAATTATAAATTTTGAATCAAAGATTTTTTTCACTTAAATTTTAAGCACTCCTTACAAATTATAAATTTTAATTTTAAATTAAAACTTGTTTAGCTTGCCTCGCAACAACTCCAACCAACTTTCAGGAAGTTATTGACATTTAGTAAGTGCGGATAATATTGGAAGTACTTACAAGGAATATTTTATAATTAAAAAAAAAGAGAAAGAAATCTGTTTTCAGTGTGTTTATCGTGTTGAGCGCGAATGTATACCCTATATTTAGAAATAGCACACCCGATTTGCCCACATCTGTGACGATCACAAAGATCAAACAAACCGGATTGCAGTGGAAGAGCCTCGACATGGGAGAATTTGGTGTGAATCTTAATAAATGTGATTTTTTAAATTTTATTTTGCGGTGAATTAATATTCTGGGCTGGTTTAACACAAACGATACATCTAGTTTGTATTGTTCTTTCACTCTCAGTAACCTCTTAGTGGCATTATCGTCTTACTTGGAGTGAAATATTACTTCTGGCACGTTTAATATCGTGTGGGTTCATAATACTAACACTGTTTATTCTTTCTTTTTTTTAAATCATTACATTTAATCAATCTAAATATTCATTTGGGTAATTTTTAAATGTTATTATTATCACATAATAATTCATACCGTCTGTAATATATTAATAACTATAGAAATAGAATCTTATGGAACATTATTTGACTCATTCTACTTTAGGCCGGAAAGAAGCATTTATTGTAGTGTGATGGATCGTTACAAGCGAAAGAAAAGATGGTATGTGTTTATTTTCTTACCACATCCACCCCATAATTATTTTAAATATGTGACTAATTAAGAGCTCATAGAAACACTGTGGCATTGTGTAGTATGGTTTATATGTGTAAATGCGATGTTTTAGCGTTACGAAAACTATTTCCCTAGCTATTTTAAAAGTAGTGACCAGCCTTCCCATTTTGATTTGGTCTTGTGCCTTATTTCTATTATTTGTAAAATAAACATTTAGAATATAACTGCTTTAATAATAGTATGTTTCAACAAACTTATATTTTGGATATTGTAATGCTTACGGTATACAGAACTTTCGCCCACACAGTTATTGTAACATAACTACAGACGATATTGGGTATGTCCCGATTCACATAAATACAATACTAAATACCGTATGTTGATCTGCAGTTGAAGATTCGACACCAGCTATGCCGGTCAAAGTCTCTGCATCCGGGCAGAGAGGATCCCCAGCTACCCGACCCTGTTTAATACGGTGTTTACAGGGAATTTTTGCCCGGGCATACAGGCTTGGATACCCCACATTAAATTCTGACTACGTGAGGTGGTTGGTAGATATACTGCAGTTGGAGATTGGTCTCCAGCTGTGCTGGTCAAACTCTTTGCCTCCGGGCAGAGAGGATCCCCAAACGAGGCTGTGTCGAAGGGCAGAGTTTCGTTTCGGGAATCAGCTACCCGACCTAGTTTTATACATTGTCTACGCGGAAACGATGGCCGGGCCTACAGGCTCGGATACTCCACATTAAATTCGGCCTTGTGCCACATCTGACCGTGTGGGGCAGTTGATAGATATCCTGAAGTTGGAGATTCATTGTGGAATTCACTTGACTCAGCTGTAGCAGATAATTACTTCTTCTACGCGCGGCTGGCGAATCTTATGTGTCGTGCTTGTCGTACGTATTATCGTTCATTACCAACCTTTGTTTGATTGTTCTATTCAATAACTTTTCTAGGTTACAACAGTTTATAAAATGTGTATATATATATATATATATATATATATATATATATATATATATATATATATATATAATCATAGCTGTTGTAAGCTAGAGAAGGTCACTGAATATATATATATATATATATATATATATATATATATCGTGCATAATACTCATAAATTATTCGAATTTTCAGAATCTAAATTTAAACTCAAAATACGTTTGGTTTAAGTTTTAATTGTAATCAGCTAAGCATATGAGTTAGATTACGACATTAAAGATAAGGAGGTTCATCACATCGGACTTATTCAAAATTTACAGCCTGTCGACAGTGAGAGAATTAGAAATCCTACTATGATAAAAAGTAAAAAAACAAAACTTGCTAAGAGACACAATGGATAGAAAGTTATGAAGAGTCATGACCGCGTATGTCATGTATAGATGAGTTAAACAAAAAATATTAAGGGATGTAAGGCAACGGCAAGTTTTCTCATCGGATTTACAGTGAGGTGATCCTAAAGAATTAGAATTCCTACCAAAATTCATTATTCGAGGCAACATACTTAACAACATAATATATTGATCGGTTACACAGAAAGTTAACTACAGGAAGTGTTCGGACGAAGTGCGTTGCTTGCTTCCGCCATATGTAGCATTCACGGCCAGGAACCGCCATGCCATTTACATAATAGAAAACCACTGACATTCAATCGGTATTTCATCGGCGATAAGTAAGTTCGAATAACCATTGTTCTGTGGAACAGACTCCCAAAAGTATGATTTCTCAGATCACTACCATCGTAACCTATTTAAGTCTAGATTTAACCGTTATCTTCTCCTCTTATCAATATAAATTACACCTTAACGTAACCCTTTAAAACGAGTGGCTTCCGGGCCTTGTACAAAGTGAACTATACTGTAAGTAAACAAAGAAAACATAAAAACTCCATCAAAATACCGTAAAGTAAAACGAGAAGAAAGGACCGGAATGAATGTAGAGTTGTCAGCAAATGGAATAGTCCAAGATGCAAACTAGTACTTAAGCAACTTCAATAATTTAAATATATAGGATGTGTTATATATAGGACAGAAAATGCGACCGCGCAATCATAATTTGCATTAGAATAGCAAACTATTTCTTCCAAAAGATCAGCAAATATTATGTAACTAGAAATTTTCATTAGAAACAAAAGAATAGACTGGTAGACACTTATGTAATACTCGTTTACCTATATAGCAGCGAATGTTGAACATTATCCTCATAGGTGAAAGAAGAGGCTTGAGCCGACAGAAATGTGGTTCTGCAGAAGGATGTTGAGAATACAATCGACCGAATATGAAAGTAACGAAGACATTTAAACGTAAATTGAATATAAAATGAGAAATTATCAAATTCTCATGGTACTTAATAAGGTTGTAGGGCTTGAATAATTCGGCTCTCACGTAACACATTGAAGACATGAGGGACATAGAAAAAGCAGCGTTTTTGTAAACTGCTGACAGAACAGTTTTTGGAAGGGATATCAAAAAGAACAATTTACACTGAGCTACAAAAGCTAGAAAATTGTAGAACGGCATAAATGTTCACCATGCTACTGGCACAAAGAAGAAGAGGAGATTTAATTAGAGAACTATAAAACCTAAAAATAGTTCCAATTTTCTTACTGCCAATAAATACATTTTTATAAATAAATAATAAACAGAAAAATAATAATTCCTAAAAAATATATCAAAATAATAAAGTTATGTCGAAAAATAATAATTCTCATATATATTTGAAATGTGTACTCTCTGGTTATCCAGATATACAGTCCTGTTCGATAAAAGAGACTCACCTGATTTTTTTTAATAAATGTTCTCTTTTCCGATGAAACGAAAGTTGAGCTAAATTCAAAGGATAAGCGATCTAAAATCTGAAGAAGTAGCTTTGAAAGCTCTTTGAATTTAGTAGTAAGTACTGTCAAGCATCCTTTCAGTATAATGCTTTGGGGGTGCTTTTCTTTTCATGGAACTGGTTTCTTAAAACTTATTGAAAAGACTCTCAGGAGCGAGCAGTACAAGAGAATTTTAGAGTCTTGTCTCCTCCCTTTTGCTGAAAGGGTGCAAATCGACCCCACCAAGCTCATTTTTATGCAGGATAGTGCTCCCTGTCACAAATCAAAATTGATGAAGGAATACTTTAATGAGAAGCAGGTGAGTGTTATGACATGGACGCCTCAATCTCCTGACGTCAACCCTATAGAAAGTTTATGGAGCATTATAAAGTACAGACTCTCTCGAGAGCAGTTGAACAACATGCTCCATAGGTTTTCTAGAAACCAGTTCCATGAAAAGAAAAGCATCTCCAGAACATTATACTGAACGGATGCTTGGCAGTACTTACTGCTAAATTCAAAGAGCTTTCAAAGCTTCTTCGGATTTTAGATCGCTTATCCTTTGAATTTAGCTCAACTTTCGTTTCATTGAAGAACATAACATTTAGTAAAAAAAAAAATCAGGTGACTCCCTTTTATCGAACAGCACTGTATATTCAATCTACAAAGATTTTTTTTCTGGACTTCAGGCACTCATGCGAGCAATGTTTACCAGGGTCATTTGAGAGAAAAAATCGCTTTCATTTCGACCCTCTCTAGGTAATTCGCTAATTTGAGTCACTGCCAAATTTAGGTTCTTTTAGAATGCGATATATTGACGTTGATTAGTGGTGCTAATGTCTGTAAATGGGCTGCGTTTGATAAACCATATTATTAGTTGTTTTTTTTCTTTTTGCCTTTCGTTTACCTTTTGAGCTACTTTTAAATTAACCTAACATAGTTGTGATGCTCATTAAAATGTAGTAAAATCCACTAGTTTATAGCCTAAAGTGTGTCCATTATATTTAACAAGTTATTTCCACACAACATTCAAAAATATAAGCCATTCAAGTCCAATCAGGTGACGCACATTTTTAGGATTATCTAAGACTAAGCTAAGCAAATTAACTTTACTTTAAGCGCCAAACTCGTGTCAAACTCCAGTGTTGAGTACTTTTAGGTTGCTGTTAGATGTTTGGCGACTAACTGCATTGATTTTAATTAGAAAAAGTTGAACAACGCGCTGTTGACACAGTGATTAACAAATATACGATTGTCATAACTGATTAGATAGGCCATACTCTATTAGGCTTAACGATAATCAGCTTTCGCCACGTCCCCGGGATTAATATTTTGAAAGCTCTTATCGCATATTGTTTTGAGAAAGAAAATTGTAAGAACTTAGAGACAAGTTTATAAATGAAAATGCGATGAAAGGATTAAGTATCAATTATAAGAAGATATAATGGCTGGTCGTTAACAAAACGGGCAGCTCAGAAGGTGTTATGGTCCAGGTTCCTTGTACCACGGTGATGGTCGAAGGTTAGAACCAATGAAAGAATAACACGAACACAGGTATGGAATACAAAGATATATTACAACACAAATATAATACAAAGAAGTAGAAGTATTAGTAATGAGTATCAGATTTGGTTAGAGTGAACTATGTTGTCTCGACAAATATCACTATTCCAATGTCCTTACAATATGCTCTCAATTATCTCTCCTCGTCTTACATATTCTCACACCTCTTGAGAGGCGCAGTATTTATAATGTCAGGAATAGTCTATTATTATTATTATTATGGGTAAGTTCCTATAACAGAAGGTGAACTAAGAAACAGAGACGTCAGTATAAAAATACAAAAAATCGACTGAGTAAGAGATTCTGGAATCTGTTACTCATTTTGTCTTTCATTCGCTTAGTAATCATCTACGGTTAGCCATTTCTATAGAGAGTAGCAATATCTGTTTTACTGATAGTTTTCACGGTCATTGTTCCCCGACAGGTGTATTATGCTTCGGAAGTATCGTGTAAAAGCTAAATACATTTATCATGCAATTCCATCTACAACTGACTGCCATACTGCATTCTCATGAATTTATAGGATTCAACCAGCAAGTGTCTATACAACCGTCTTAAGTGAATCAAGAACATGTCAATTTTTTTTGCATACCTACGAAGCGAAATAAGCTGTTGTAGATTTTGATATAAATTCTAAGGAGCGCCTGCAGAATCGGTGTTAAGGTATGTTGCTACTGCTTTCACAAAACTAAAAAAAAAACAAAACTTTAATATGTAAACTTGATGGAACCTACACTAAGGATGCCGAGAGCTATACTTGACATCTCTTGGAGACAACATCCAACTAAATCACAGCTTTATGGTCCCATCCCTGGCATTTCTACAATATTACGCGAACACAGAATGCGCTTTTCAAGACAGTCATGGCGAGAAAGACAATAACTCTCCAGTGATCTACTTCTCTGTACATGTAGTCATGCAGCAAGACGTGTTGGTCGCCCACAGTTTTGTTGGCACCGTTCCTTGATGCCGGATCGTGATGGTTGCCGTGATAGACTCACGAATGCAAGAGCCATCTTGACTGAATAAAAAAAACAAACAGAATGTGTTATTACAAACATCAGAAAATATAACAGTAATACGTAGACCACACAGAATTTTGAAACATGTCTTTCAAAAGCTAATCAAAGTAATAAGAAATGTTCGTTAGAAGCAACAAAAAAGAGTGCTGAAATTATATGTAATATCAACGTTTCCATAAGGCAGTGAATGCTTAACAATATTCTCAAAGATAATGAGGAGATTGCAGTAACGTGACAGGGATGTGAATAAATACAAAAGCTGACAATACCATAACATGAATGAAGATGGAAAATAAATAATAGTCAAAAAATAAAATAATAATAAACTTCGGGGACATGAGGAGGAAACTGGTCTTGGAGAATTTGACACCGACACAACATAATGAAAGTAAGACGGATTGAGTTAAACAGCGAGTAACCAACTTAAAAGTAAATATTTGCTAGACCAGTGACTGAAAGAAGAGTAAGGTAGCAACTATCGTTTTGCGTGACAAAGGATACTTAGTGGAGAGCTATGTTCACCAGCGTTATGAAAGATAAAATGAATCTTGCATAATATCTTTACTTAAATGAATTTTACCCACTTTACACACCTCCATTCGATATTATCAACGTAACTACACACAGTAAACATCATTCTTTAACTAGTTTCTGTTGTGTTTTGATAGGAAATTAGTCCCGCATTCTAATACTATAGATGTGATTGCTATCCAAATTTAGTCCCCAACTAGTGTGTCATGGGGCCAAAATAAGTTTGAATTAGTACATATCTCTATTGATTAGGATTAATTTTATTGCGTCTGGAAAATATCATCCCTTCGGTGATGCGTGCTCTGTGAATCGAACTGTTTCAAATCATAAGCAAACAGCAGACGACATTAGCAGAAAAAGCACTTGATCTAACTCCACCGGGCAGATTTGTCGACAAATACATTGAAAATAAAGAGGAAGAATTCGGCGGTAGCAGTTGCAACGGAGAGAACAATATTAAATTACACATTTTGCGCAGACATTCTTGGTTACTATATTCTTATCAACACCATTCATTGATATAAAACAGAGAATGAATCTGTGCAGCAAGAAAGAAAGCGTTCATCATGTCGATTATAAGTGAATGATTTGTGTGCGTCGGGAAGCCTGCGGTGTTACTAAACATTGTAGATGGCGTCAGAGATCGGGTCGGGCCTTGGAAATCACCACCAAAAACTGAATCGCCCGAACTAGGGACGCAAGAAAACAGAACCACGATAAGTTGGTTGCTTGCCAACGAAAGAAATTAATGCACATTACTGCTATTTCGGAACTAAGACCACATCAATTCCGCAGCTGCCCCAAAGAAGTACATGACAGAAGGATATTGCTACATCATAAATAAGTCTTTATTATGTCGGTTTGAATCACGATAAGTCGGTATCTGGCGGAAAAAGGTAGTTCGAAAGCAAACGGGCATGTCTCATGAACAATGAACGGTAAGAAAAGAGATAAACACCACCGTCCAAACTTAAATACATCGCCTACAACTAAACAAGAAGAGATAAAATCCCTTCAAATACGATGATTACACCGTGTTCATATTTTTGAATGTCGCGAATGAACACCAGTTATCGAGGCAAATGAAGGAATGGTTTTACCCATTTATATTTTATTGGCATGTTAGAATTGTACACTCGGTTATTTTTGAAAATCAAGAGAGGAGGGTAAGGATATTTTGATTTACTCACGAGAAACTTGAGACACACACAGAGAGAGCCATATATATATATATATATATATATATATATATATATATATATATATATTTTATTTATATTTTAATCGCGTTCCAACTTTTCCTGCTCTTTCGTTATTATTGGTGTCTTCAGTGTTTCGTAATATCGCCAACGATTGCCTTTGAAACAGTGTTGGTTAAGAGGATCCTAAGGTAGAAATCTCTCTCTCTCTCTCTCTCTCTCTCTCTCTATATATATATATATATATATATATATATATATATATATATATATATATATATATATATAACGAATTGATAGATTTAATTCTTAATCCAACGTATTAATTCATAATCCATCGTATTAATACAAATGCTATATTAGTGGATACCCGTGTTTAAATAGACGTCTTGTTTTTAAAGAGTGTGAATTACGTAGAACTGTCTGAGAATCCACTGGTCGGTAGGCATATTTCAAAATGGGATCTCTACTAATAATGGGTATCCACTAACAGGAAATTAGAAAATATAATAATAATAATATGAATGAATGAATGAATGAAGACTGAGACTGTACCCATAGTAAGGGGAGCTCTGGACCACGTGAGAAAGGGAATGGACAAATTTACTAACAGTGTCCCAGGTTACATCAATGTGCAAGTTGCCCAGAAAATCTCCCTACTAGGAACATCCTACGTACTAAGAAAAGTTCTATCATTTATATGACAATTCTCCTATAGGGCCTAAGGACCATAGTTTAGACAATGCTCTATAGTATAAAAAACAGGAAACATAATACACAAAGAATGATGATAATAATAATAATTATAATAATAATAATAATAATAATAAATTTTCTTTCAATACATCACTGAACCATGGTAAAGTATATTATACCTAAATCACACCAGAGTTATTGTCACTTCAAATTGATGGAATATCCGACGAGGAATCTTTCAAGGAGACTCCATTTCGCCACTTGGGGCTCTGACTGTCTTTAACCCCACTTTCACATGGACAAAACAATAATTCTGGATAGTCAATTAAATTAGTTGATGTTTATGCTCCATAATTTAAAACGTTTCAGTGATGAAATTGGTATGGATTTCTAATTAGAAGGAAGTTAAAAATTAACATTCAAGAAAGAGACAATTACAGAATCAGACTCGATAGATCTAGATTTGCAACCAAAGATTAGGGAGCTAGAACAAGAAGAAGTCAATAAATAAAAACCTAGGGGTCATCTAAAGGAGATGGAATACAGGATATGAAAATGAAGAAGTAAGTAAGAAATGAATGCTACCGGTGTGTGAGCCTGGTGTTAAATACCGAATTGAATTAACAAAACAGAATACCAGCTACAAACACTTTGGCCGTAGTTGTAGGTCAATACTGATTCGACATCCTTAATTTGACCATAGTTGACATTATGCGAATAAGGAAGCTTCTCACTTGACACCGCATTCATCATCCAGAGGCTGATGTTGATGGTCTGTATGTGTCCAGATCCGAAGGAGGCAGAGGATTAATTCAACTATAACTTTCTTACAATACCACAACGATCTTCGAAGATACTTAGAAAGTACAGAAGACTGGATGATGATATGTTCCAAAGACCGTGAAAGAAATATGAAAATTTATTCAGGAATAAAGGAAGCCAACAAATTCAAAAAGAAATTTGAAGTGCATGAAGAATCCAAATAAATCATAATACTCTAACTAAAGTGGCAAAGATCCTAAAAAGAAAATAAAAGCAAATGCACTGTACCAAATGCAGAAGCTATGGAAAGATAATCATCTTCATAGTCAATACTTTGCCTATACCAAAGAAGCTGATGTAGAAAAAAAACCGTCCCCACTAGTGGTTATGTAGCGCAGGGTCGAAAGTTGACAAAGGACCAATGATGATTAACTAGATATTAACAAGCACACATATTAGAAGCTTATGATAATCCCAAATGAAGATTCTATGATAAATAACCAGATCCATATTTATGGGGTAACAGATCCTGTCTCAGCAATGCGACGATAAACAACAGGAAAGGTTGGATGACTCGCCTGTCTTCTGTCTGGAAATCAATCTAATACAGCCGTGCAGCCTCGCGTCCATCACCATTCACGCAGCTGTATGTAAAAATCACATATGCCTGCTTACATTATGACTATCCTGCCATAGTTAATCTGTACACTTGTCAATTAACTCACTACTAAACATGTTAAACGTTGAAAAATGACTAGTCACAAATAACACGAATAACAAATGTAACATAGTCATCATAACGACACAGCGCTATCTACTGTAAGCTTTATATAACCTTAACTAAAAAATGAAAGATTTGCAAACATATGATTATGTAGACTTTGGTCCTTGCTTTTGTATGAGGAAACAAAACCAAAATTTGTAAAAGTATTTTTGATACGTATTGTATATATATATATATTAGAGAGCGAGAGTGAGAGGAAGAAATATCAATTTTCGAATCATGTCTAATAGACAGGAAATTGTAAATAATTATGCAAAGAGATGGAATGATGCCAAAAAGAAGAGTGAAAATTGGTAGAATTAAACTTTGATAAAATGCAATAATAATGATTTAAGTATGGTAAGAAATGGATTTTAATGAATATACAGTAAAGTAAATGCAAATCATCAACAGAAAATGTTATTTCAACTTGTAAATTAAAAATACATCCACCAAAATCCATAAAAATGGAAGAAAATGAAATTATTGTAACTCGTACTGAATAGAGAAGTGGAGGATAACCGAAGGACGTTAAAGTATTGATTGACATCTCGGGTGACATCCACTTCTTTGCAGTGAAGTGTTTCTAGTAGGTTATTTCATTCTTTCAAGGAGAGGACCTACTTTTAAATTTAAGCATTCGATTAAATAATATTAACATTATAAAACACTTCTGACAGTAGTGGCCATGAGAACAACACCAGATCATGTAATCGCTAATCTACACATAAAAGTGTCAGGTGATATGATATTTCCCCACGTTGCTTATTTTTACATTCCTATGTATTTATCATGTAGATTTTTAGTCTAATATTTATAAACGTATAAATGATAGAATATATATATATATATATATATATATATATATATATATATATATATATATAGCATGTTCAATGAATTAATGTCTGTATGTGTGCGTGGACGTATATATATATATATATATATATATATGAATGTATAAAGAGAGTGGCGCGAAAGCTTTGTTTGAGGCTGACTCAAAAATCGGGGTGTTGGACCTTCTCGATATATGACAGCGTCAATGAAATTGAATAATCTGAAGCCAGTACATGTGCTTTGTATTAGTATTCTTAGTAGTTTCCTGCGCATATATATATATATATATATATATATATATATATATGTGTGTGTGTGTGTGTGTGTGTACGTGTATATATATATATATATATATATATATATATATATAAATTTTGCATTCGTATACAGTCAGTAAAATCTCTAAGCCAATTTGGGTTACTGGATGTGCAAGAATAAGAAAACAGAAAGAGAATATATCAGGTGGGCAGTAGATAGCGATTGACATTAAATTTAAAATTTTGAAGATTAAAGTAGTCGGTAAAGTATGGGGCAGGAAGTGCGCGAAAAGGAACAATTAATTAACATCAGAGATACAATCTCTGAGCAGGCATGTAAATTCATACACTGCATAGTTTTTTTTCCGTTAAGTATATAGTTGTACTGTTATTAGAGACTATGAGGTCAATTGCTTTATTTTTTTTGTAATATATGATTAACTTGACTTGTTTATTATTATGAATGGCTTTAACATTTCTACCTATTATGTATTTGAGTGTTGAAAAGAAAGAAAAAAGCAGATAAAAGGAAAACAAAAAGAAATGAATAAGAAATCAATAAAAAGAAAAAAGAAAGAGAAGAGAAAAGAAAGAAATAATAAAGCATAATAAATCAAACCTAATACCAAGAGAACGGGGGAAAAAAGGAAGGAAAAAGGTAAGTCTTATATCCAAATATTACAGCTACAAAGGAAAAGGAAAGAGAAGAAAATAAGATAGAAGTTGTTGATACCAGTTTTAGCGAATTAAGATACGTTAAGATGGAGATTTCAGAAATGAACGGAAATATAACGCTACAAGATAGAAATATATTTTAGATACATTGTAGCATTTCAGACATTATGGCATTTTACATGAAATCACACATTTAAACAAAAGTAAACATAGTACGTAAATAAAAGGTACTTGAAGAAGAAAAACCATAAACAAATAAAACAACTACTTAACTATACCAACCTTACATTATAAATTAGAATACAAAGTAAATTTTAAATATTTATATAACATTTATATATTTATTTTAAATTAAAAAAAACTATTATCAAACAGCATTACCAGTAAAATACTTATAAGCCAATTAATTACCTTAGTAATCAGTAATTTAATAATACTAGTCTGTTTAATACCTTAATCAAAACTAAACTGCTAAGGATAGCATTAATGTTTATATAAAGGTAATATAACATAAACTCTTGAATACCAATCAATTATTATATCAGAGATCTGAAACTCCGGGAAATTGAAGGAATAATAAAGAATTAACCTTACAATCTTCTTTTCTTTTTATCTGCCGTGTCCGTTCAGGACGTAGGCGATTATAGATTTCCACCACCCTCTATCTGTTGCAGCTCTCCACAAGTTTCTTCCCTCTGTCGCCTCCCCCAGACCACGGTTTGTTATCCACTAACTTAAGGTCACTAGGTATGTCATGCGTTGTTTTCCCATGTCTCTCTTTCTCTCTATTCGACACGTGAGTATCAGATTCTCCAAAACCTCCTTCCATTCATAATGTGTCCCAGGAACTTCAGCTGAACTCGATAATCTTTCCGCATGTTTTAGAGGAGGGTGTGCAGGGAGGAAGAGGCATTATCATGTTTTTCATTACCGATCAATTTATTTAAGATTTCTAATAAAATATTTCAGTATAAGCGTAGCTTTTTACTTTTCCATTCTTATTGGCAACAACCGATTTATTAGTTTTTCGTTTTATCGTTTATATTTAAATTAATTTCAATAAAAATATTTCGCTCAATATTGCGACATATCACTTTAAATTCTTGTCCAAACTATTATTACAAGGCGTACTCTCAAAATGAATGCCTCGTCTCGTATAACTGATGAAATCTAAATTTGCTCTAATAGCTTTTATTTGCTTCATATTTTTTCTTTCTGCTGTACATGTCAACTTTGGATAGCCGAAATGATGATAGTTTAAAAAATCAAAATTACTTTTATATATATATATATATATATATATATATATATATATATATATATATATATATATATATATATATATATATATGTATATAATACCAACAATGATTTATCGCTTAATATATTGCGCGTAATGTGGCGTCATATTATTAAATTCGATAAAGATTACTATATTAACATATGTTAACGTATGTGAGTCTATTTGTGTGTGTGTGTTTCTGTGCGTATTTGCCTCTGTTAAGAAGTCAATCGTTATCGAATTTAGTAATATGACTCCATCCATATTTCGCACAATATATCCAATGCTAAATTATTGTTGGTACATTATATATATATATATATATATATATATATATATATATATATATATATCTGTGTGTGTGTGTGTGTGTGTGTGTGTTTAACTGAGAGATGATAGTTTTTCCAGCGAGAGAAAAGGGTATATTTTAAAGAGAAAAGAGAAGCCGCAAACGTTTTTTGGATATAAATTTGATTTTTAAAAATATATATTATACTTTATTTTCCTTAATTTCTTGTGACCTACACCATTCGAAGAATGGTTATTTCCATATATCCCTTAAAAGAATTATTTTTCCTTATGTTGTCTTGGGTTTAGCCATTGTCTTTTGCCTGTGTTAGTAATTCAAAATCAGTCCAAGTTGAATTTGGATTAACTACATAAGCACCTACGAGTCTGCTTCACGCTTGGGAGCTATATTCAAGGGCAAGTCCTCCTTAAAAAACAAAAAACAAAAAAAAAACACAAAAAATACAAAAAAAAACAGTGATAATGAACCATACAATATGGCGTGCAACCAGTGAAGAAACAACGCTGTCTTCCTCATATAGCGCCGTGTGACAACGATTTATGCTATGCGAGATGGCGCGGTAACCAAGAAATACTCTAGGTCGAGTTCAACATAACCCGAGGACCATCTATCTCTCTCTCTCTCTCTATATCTATCTATATATATATATATATATATATATATATATATATATATAAAGGTAACAAATCCGTTGGTATATAATCCAAGTAGATCTTAGTAATATAAATCAATATGAGCCACAGAAAGTGTTCAGTGTATTTATTATCGCAGAACAAAAAAATAAATAAATGATAAAATCCAGAATCAACTCATATGAGCAATAGCCCATTTCAGCAGACAAAAACACTGGACGTCTCCCTCAACAATTCCGGTATGATTTGATTTCGTGTCAGAAATAAAATAATATAAGTTTAACTTAAAAAAATAAATTTAAATGAAAGCTAAAAAAAAAATAATTTGAAAGATTAATACATAATTTATCCATTTTAATGTTTCAGTCAGATGAAAGGCATGAGACAGGGATCCTTTGAGGATGAATATTATTTCTCTTAAATGGAAGAAGTTTTATAAAATTAAACTCGAATATTAAACTTATGACATTAATTTGTGGTTATGTGAAGAATGAAATATTAATTTAATATTTAAGGAGGAATGAATTGGCGTTTAAAAATAAGTTTAAAATATATTGATAAAAGCATATAAAGGATTAATGAAAAAAGGGTTATGGAGATCTTAGTGTAAAGAACGACTATAAAATATAAATATAGTGTATAGAGATATAGAGGTGGTACATAGAAATTAGAATTAGTAATACTTTCGACATTTGAAAAGTCAGAGGGAGTGAATATTATGGAAATATGATATCTAGTTAAGTCAAAATTTTGGAATGACTCAAATTTACGGAACAATTTCAGAGTGTTGTTATTAAAGTGATTATGAAAGGCGCCATAGTTTTGCTTATTTCTTTATATTTTCCCAAGTGCTTTCAATCTCATCTAAGATCATCTTCATCGGTGAATTACTAAGACAAAATTTAATGTAATAGATGGTCGTGAACTTTTGGGAAACTAAAAACCATCTGCTATGTAAATAGAGATTCTTGACAAAAATTCAAATGAATCTACAATGACTTTGTGAGTTTAGGTGCAGTACATGATGTATGGAAAGGTATTATCATTTTATAGCTGAAATGGCGAGAAATTCTTGATAAAATGCAAAAAAAAATCTGCGATATTATTGGTCCTAATCTGGCATCTAACCTTCTGTCACTTTCCCATCTACGTTCCTTTCTATAAATATTTTCATACTTTCCTCTATGGTACATAGACTTTATGAATTCAAACGCAATACTAGATTGGCGGCTAGGTCACATAATTTTACAGTTGAAATTGCTAAATGTAACCGTAAGTTCTATGCTAATAGTTTCTTCTCTCGCACTTTCTTCTGGTTTCTTGCGTTGCAGTCAACTTTGATCGTCAAAAATGTAAATTCAGTGTCAATCGCTATGTTCTCGCTTCTTAAATCCTGTTCGTTTATTGTTCACTCCCCCTAAAAAAAAAAAGGTTCCCTATTTTCTCATATTCTTTCACACTTAAACCCTCGCGTCTTAGTGGCTTTATTACATTTCTTGTGTCGAAACAGTTAAAAAGAAAATTTCAGTTTGAAATTTGGCAAAGATTTTATTTCCCGTCTAAATATGACCAATGCTTTATTTTCAACGAAATTGTAAAGCAAGAATGATCGTCACTCTCTTTTCAATTCCACTCGGCTACATTATTTAGACGCTTTGTCCCCTACCTTCCCCTATCGTCTTTCATTTTTATTAGATCAGTAACAACACAATTACAAAACCAAAAAGAAAACTGAAGGAACTCCGAGAAAAAGTAAAACAAAGACAGAAGAAAAGACTACCCATTAATCTTTAGAAGAGAAAACTTTTTAGAAAGACATTTATAATTCTCAAATGGCAGTAGCAGTGGCTGATCGGTCAGTGTTTAAGGAAATGGTTAATATTATATAATGGCTGACCGCTCGTATTCAAGTAAATCTGTCTACTACATGCAAACCTGTTATAGTGGAACACACCTAATCTATAGTTAATAGACTCTCCCACCTATAATAAGTAGGAGTAGTAAGAGTAACGTGTCAGTTGGTCAGTCAGTCGACTGACTGTTCGGTTGAACTTGCCTTCGGGCGGGGAGGAACCCGAAGAAGGCTACGCCGAAGGGCGGATTCTCTTTCGGGGAGGTAAACCGACCCTGAAGCCGTTTATACGGGTTCAATGGGCTTATATTTGGCCGAGCCCACGGGCTCGGAGATCCCACGTTAAAAAGGCCTTGTGCCACATGATGCCCTCGTGGGAGGGGGTGACCGAATATCGTCGGTCAGTCAGTCGTTGTCGGACGACAGTTAGTCGAATACGAAAGTATCAGCGACCACAACTAGATTACTCTGCGTTATACCTATTATATCAAGTTCCTAACGTTTTGTACGTGGAACCTATTTTAGGAACGACTTAGTACAAATACAAGCCTCAACTGTGAAATCACTCCACAACAAAACCCCATCTCAGTCACCCATAGTGTCCACCTGCGGTTTATACTACACCTATGTTGACCGAGCCTTAGTTGCAGTATTTTTTTAAGCTTTTCACCCCAAGCAAGACACTAGCACGCCAGGGGTTACAGAGAGTGTGAGCAAGAGGAAAAAGGCGCGATAGAAGCAAGGATGAAGAGAAGGACATGGAATAAATCAAGGCATCTGCAGATGTCGATTGACATTACATTTGAATAGTTGGAGATTAAAGCTATCAAGAAAGCATGTCAGTGGAAAGAAGTTCCATAGATGGGAAGTGCTCGACATGAAGTTATTTTAAAGAAGAGATTTATTGCATGTAACCATTTCGACAATGAAATGGTGGGACTGAGATGCCAACCTAGTAGCACGTTTAAATTCATGCAGTTTGGGAACTAGCGATAGAAGCTCGTCAGAGTAGTTACCGTGAAAATATTTATAGAAAAGACAGAGGAAGGCGATGGCACGTCTGTGAGAGACTGTAAACGAGGTGCCAGAACAGGGCCAACCACATTGCATATTCCGTCTCTGGATTTTCTGGAAGAGAGAGCGTTATCTAGCATGATCAGTAGTCTCAACAAGGCTAGTAAGCTTAAACTCGCTTTCACGATAAGTTTTGACTTCGGACTAGCACAACTACCGACGCCTCCCAGAAAGTTCCGTCTACCCAATTTCATTTAAAAGGGGTGGGGGTTCAATCCGTGATATGATTTTCAAAGCCTTTCCAAATGTGGCACAAGCTGGTGTCGCCCGCCACGCTGATAACATCAAGATTTCCCTTTCGTGACGACTAATATATGACCACTACACAAATGAGATAAAATGCCGAATGGTATGTTTTTTTAAACAAATCTTAACTCTCATTTATTCTCTATGTCAACGCAAACATTTGCCTTCAAAATACAATCGGATGTTCTGATGATAAAAATAAGTGTCATCTAGGATAGACATTCCGGCGAGAACATTGAAACTTACAAAATAGGTACTGCTTCAAACAAAAGTGAGCCTGCGTGCATTTTCAATTCGAATGATACATAGGAGAGACTAATTGTGTCGCGGAAAAAAAATATTAAAAGAATAATAAGCGTGCCACACCACATAAACACCATATCTTTTGTGGGATCCCTAATTGAAGGCAATGACGTAATCGTGCCGACACTTGTATTTAGTAATCTAGGCTAAATCGTGCGAGAAATTGAACCTTTCTCCCGGAGAGATTGCAAGCTCAATTTTTTCTTTGTATGTATTTATGAAACCTAATATTAATACTGATGGAGAAAATATATTTCCAGTAATTGCGTCTACGTTTATATTTCCATGTAATTTGGGGCATGCAGCCCCAAATAAACAAGATCTACTAGGGTAATACCGAAAGGTTCACAGCCGGACTTACCAATACCTGTCTAAATTAACAAACATCAGATGTGTTAGAAATTGTGAGTTTATATCCCTCTAAATCGAAAATATCACTTTTTATATGTGTCTATATTTTTGAGATAAGGTATTGTAATTATTTACACTACTTACATAGTTCGAACTGTTGTCCCCATCTCTAATTCCATATTCAAGACCTTTCGGCCGTTGTACGCTCCGGCCTTCTTCAGGTTATTGGAATTTCGTACTGAAGCCTTTGGTCCACCGTGGTAGATTGTTCTCATTCCACGTGCCATAACTTTCTGGATGAATCATTATCAGTATATCTCTCTTTAACCCAACTTTTCAAGATTTTGTTCCCCTCGGCTCTAGCCAAGTAGATTTTTAGTTGATAAAAGAGTTTTTTGAATCCAAAGACTTGACCCAAATATTTGTGAATTCAATACCTGGGAACAGCAAAGGTAAAAAAAAGAGTTGGAGATTTGAGTTAATAAAAGGCAATTAACTGAACCTGAGACTGCAACGGAAGAGGCATAGCACGTAGAATGAGAAAAAACCTACCTCGGTGGGAAAAAAAAGGTGTTCTGTTCGAAATTCCAATAACCTGAAGAAGGCTGGAACATACAATGGGCGAAATGTTGTGAATATATCATCAAAGATGAGGACTAAAGTTCGAACAATTTAAACAGTGTAAATAATCGCTGTTTATATTCGGATTATAGACACGTGACCGAGTGGTTAGAACGTTCGTATTAAGACAATGAGATTCGGGTTCAAATCTCACCATAGTCGATTTGCCAGGAAGGAGAGTTCCTGAAGTTGTCGGAAATGGAGAGGTCGAACCCAGCGTTTGAAAAGTACCGGAAAACCACTTGTTGACCCAATCCTTGGGAATGAAATTGGTGCCGTCGATTTTCCAGAAACTATCACTAAGGTCTGCTCAACATAGTTGTAGTATAAACCACAGGTGGGTTCTGTGGGTGACGAATAAACACAGATGTTTCTGAGCAAGCGCCTGTAATAGGGATTGGCTAGATGCCCTAGTATAGAAAACAAATTCGAACTATTGTCCTCATTTTGCCCTATTGGGGATGTATGCCGATCTGGATACTCTTTAAGGAATTCCAAACTGAACCCTTTATTTACTGTACGCAAATACACTGTATATATTAGGGTGGTGCAAAAATAATGACGTAATAAAGTCGTTTTTTGACGTATTTTCAACGTCAAAAAACGACATTATTACGTCATTATTTATGCACCAACCTAATATCTAGAAAAATTGACAAACATCAGAAGTGTTGTGAATAGAGAGTGCTGCTCATGAGATATTGTTTAATTCTTATGTTATTTAGTACTATTCAGTTTGCTCGACCATATGCACTGAAGACACAACCTGACCCAGAGATTGAACTCACAACCACATGTCACCAAATTCACAAACCAACACACTTATATGGTCTCTCCTACGACAGTATGCTGGGGTAAACTTAAAGCCTTAAAACTAACCTTGCTGTCACTTCTACTATCGAATTGCATCAGAATATTATTTTTTTGTCTGCCGTTTACCTTCAAGAGGAGGTGATCATGGCCCTCCACATCTTTCTGTTCCTCGTAGCTGTTATAATTTTCGTATTTTTGTTATTTTTCCCACACCATGCTCTACCATCCATTTACTCAAGTCCATTAAGTATGTTTAGCGCTGTTTTCCTCTCTCCATCTTACCCTCAATGTGTCCCGTACGTATCTGATTTTCTAAGTCCTTCTTCCTCATTACGTGACCCAGAAATTTCAACTGCCTCTTCCTAATGTTAAGTATAAGTTTTCTTTGTTTCCATTTTATCTAAAACCTCGTCATTGCTCACATGCTCGTTCCACTTTCTATAGAGCCACATTTCTCTTGCTTCAAATCTCTTCCTCGTCTTTGAAGAGATTCTCCAGCATTCGATGCTATACAGAAGGACAGGTATCATGTAACAGTCCACTATTAAGTTTTTATGTCTCTTCATAATCTGCTCAGCATTTGGAATGTATCTATCTGTATCCCAGTACGCCTGCGTATCTCAGTGACGCACTTTCTGTCCTCTACTAAGACACATCCCAGATAGTGAGTTCATATCTGGCTAAATTAACAAACATCAAAATTGTTATCAATAGTGCGTTCGAGCCTTACTGGTTGCCCGATACTCTGTGTGTTGTGCCACATCTAAGCTACGCTTTAGAAAATCACCATCAGCACTGTTATATTTCTAATAGAGGGTCTTCGCTGAAAGTTTGAGATTTCAGTCCCTACTTAGAAATCTCTATACGCCGACGTTATTAATTAACGTTCAGCATGTCATCGCACATTAACCATCAAAAATACAGTCCAGGTCGATATTTGGTAAAAGATCTAGTCACACACACACGAAAATAAATTTTCGTTGCTTTATCTTGTACCGTTGCTAGCTAATCGCCGCCAGCCAGCAAAAGTAAGCAAGACTCACGGTGCGTATGATTAACTTTTCAATAAGTACTTGCCGTGCCAACCAAACTGTCTATACATCAAATCCGGTTGAGTGAATTTGATGAAAGAGAAGCAGAGATATTTGGGTTATGCCAGTTGTTAATTGTTCTCTCTGCATCTGTTGTCAAACTGGCAAGGGATTCGAGCGAATAGGTTCGCTTGATTAGCGATCGAATAGCAAAGTGAGTTTTGTTTGTAGAGTAACCTAGATGACAGTTCTTGTATATACCATTAAATCGCGTATCTACTGTTATCTGACTCGGGGAATAATAAGTAAGTGAATCGACTAACTTCACCCCAAATTTAGGCATTTTTCATCTCTTCCTGTCCTTTGTCTTTATCGTGTTGTTTACACAATACAAAGCCCATGAATCACTCAAGTTAGAACTGAATGAGTTTGCCGGAAGTCCAGATAAAGTGAATTGGTTTATTGATGTTATTTCACGATTGGTCAACCCTTTGTTGAAACATATTTTGAAATGTAAGAATGAATATATAATATTTTTTTAAGAATTACGATGATTCTTCCAAATACACATTTTATTGGATACCCCATAGATAGGAAGTAATATGGGTTTATACTTTTCCCAAATCGTATTTGTGCGTAAGTGAATGTTAAGAACACGACATAAATTCGAAACCGGTTCTCCAATTTCTCATTCCGAGACTCTATTCATTACACCACCAGCCCACTCGCGTAAAAAGCAGACCGTGAGACTGTAAGAAATAAATATTATGATGAAATATAGAAGAGATTTCATAAGACCACAAAATTGGATTTGTTAAGATCGTAATAATCGAGAGAGCATCCTTTCGACAGTTCGTTACATTAGGGAAAGGTTCTGGTGAAAAAGATCTCTGAGAGAAATTTCTTACTAACTAATGGAATTAGAAGGGAATCAGTATGAGTTTATCCTGGGTTCATGGCATTTCTGGTTCTAGCTGATAATATTTCGACTGCTGGAACAAAGGAAAACTCGTTTAACGATTTGTCATGAAAGTAACGATAGAGTAGAAAGATGATTGGAACTTTCCGTTTGGAGGAAACGTCATGTCTAGGATATGGATATGGTAAGACGATCACCCAGGATAGGTTTAGACCAAGAAACACACAGAGAATCAGTAAGTAACCTACTTAGAGAATTTTAGTAATGCATAAAATATAGGTATTATGTGTCAAAAATTGTTAGAGTAAACAAATTAAGGAATTTCCCTGAACCGTGATTTTCTATTTTGTTTCAGAACGAAGAAAAAATATCATATAAGTTTGATTGGTGTTAATATTTTTAGCCTGACCCACTTCTCTAAATAAGTGTTCATACGTTGAGTAATGTCCATTCCAATTTTTAGCGGATATTAAGAATATAGTCTGAAAGGCATGACACAAAATTTTGTTGTTTTTTACCTAATATATATAAAAGAAAAACTGATGTCAAGCACCCAATCACAAACTATATATATATATATATGT
>CAHIKZ030004213.1:1840000-1930000 GCA_903632075.3 Acanthosepion pharaonis
TCCGGAATTGTTGGGGAGGGATTCAAACCCAACACGGATACGCACATCACGTTCCTTTAGGAGGTAGTGCTATCCCGGGACAAGAAGGTGGCTGCTGGAGTACATGATGTCTCGCAACAGGATTCTGCACCATGCCACACAAGCAGCTATGGCCAAGAGACAAGTTCTACGACCACATCACCCCATTTATCTGTCTATCAAACTCCCCAGACTACAACCCGCTTGATTTTTATGGGAGCGAGAGACCAACAAAAAATGCTTGTAACACAAAAAGATCAACTTAAGGCAAAGATTATGAGAAAATTCACCAACTTTAACAAGGAAGTGATTCAAGCGATTCCGAAGTCATCTGGAGGCCATGTTTGAAGAGAATAGCGATGTTTTTGAATAAATTTACTCAAGATATATTTGTGTACTTTTGGTAAATATATGTGTTAAATGAGATATCAGTGATATTTTCATACTGCATATTTTAGACGATAACGTATCCATCGCACCATATGTATATTAATAGAAAGAAAGACAGGTAAGAAATAAAGAAGAGAGAGAGAATGACGGCGTGAGAGAGAGTGAGACACAGATAAGAATGAATAAGAAATTTGTCGTCAAATGAAATGAATTATAGATAATAGACTAAAGGAAAAAAAAAATCTTGCATTTGAAACAAAGGCGAAAACTTAGCTCCGATTATAGTACCCCGTGCTCACGAATGAAATCGCGAAGCAATACATTTTTTCTTCCATTTTAAGAAAAAGTCCGATTTTAGCAATTATATTCTTAACACAATCATTGTTGTCTTTCTTCAAAAATCAAAGAATCGATCTAAATATCATTGATGGATAAGGTACACAGACATCTGAGCATAGCAGCTCCCTACATCCAATGAGAAATACAAATGACCGTTTCGGCATTGTAAAACTTGGCCGCGTATACAGTTGAAAACAACAAAGCCCAATTCGCTTTTCTTCTTTGCCAACGCATTACAACTGTTTTAGTCAACTACATCCTCTTCCGGTTGTTGGAAGTTTGCCTTCCCAATATATCAATAAAAACATTATTATTATTATTATTATTATTATTATTATTATTATTATTGATTTACCACTATTAGTAACACTAGTTTTCTCCATTTGACCAAATAACACGACGTCTGATCAATAAGCAGCGGTCTTCATAATCTCAGAAATGTCTGTGACCAGAAAAAAAAAATTCTTTGTATTTACCAAAATGGGATTGATTCGTTTGGGCCTTGTGTATATGCTGCGTTTAAATATCCAAAAACTAATAGAATTTTATATTTTTATCTACTAGGATAGATTCTTACTTGTGTAGGTAACAATTTTACTATTCCCACTCACTTAATCTCAGTCGTGTATAGATGATGCTCTAGGTAAGTGACTACAATATATGTATGCACATGGAGTGAAATGATTAATATATATATATATATATATATAAATATGAGTGTGTGTGTGTGTGTGTATGTGTGTGTTATTTCCATATTTATAATTGTTATTACTATAAAAGTTCAATTTTAACATTGTAATTATTGTATGACGGCGTTGAATTTGAGAGACATGAATGCAGATGTGTCTCTCGACAGGCTTAAATATAACATTTATATTAATTATGAATAATGTCTTTACTATATATATATATATATATATATATATATATATATATATATATATATATATATATATATATATATATATATATATAATTTTCAAAATAATATGTGTAATATAGTTATATTTACATCCACACGCACAGAAACACAAGAATATATATATATATATATATATATATATATGTGTGTTTGTGTGTGTGTGCGTGCGTGTTTATGTGTGTGTACAGAATATTACCTTAAAATACTAGCTCTCGTAAGATCACTGAGGTTAAGCAAGGTCGAGCCTGGTCATTACCTAGATGGGTTCGCACTTAGGAATACCAAGTTGTTTTTTAATGGATAATAGCTAGAAAGTGGATATCGGAGAAGCGAGTTTAAATTCCAGTCGGGTTCGTTATATTCATTTTCGTATAAATACGCTTGGAAAAAGAGATAAATGCCCCTCACACCTAACTCCAGCAACGGTTTAATGAGTAGGACTTATATCAGTAAATCATTATTTTTTAAAAAAAATATTCTTACTATCTAAAAATGTTTTATGGCTTTAAATAACCAAGATAAACCTGAGGAAACGAAACAATAAATTCAAAATAATATATATATATATAATTAGGTTAAATATATACTTTTTCATTGAAGGTGGGTCTAAACAGAATTAATAGGCGAGTTTATCTTATTTAAAGTAAATTAATTGTTATTCTGAAGCCACCATGATTATCAGTAAATAAATTTTGTTTATCAATTCTAGAAAGTCAATTGTTTCATTTAAGCCCAGTGTCATGCCTCAAACCATTTACAATTTGCATTGTATTTGGTTTATAGAAACAAATTCTAACAGTGTTGTTCAGTGATGACGGTCGTCTTCGTATAGAATCCAAAGGTAAGCAGTGAAAAAAGAAAGAAAGAAAGGAAAGCGTTGAAAGGTTAGCAGTGGATAAAGTAAAAGAAGCAGAAAGAACGTCCTTCTGTTATCATTTCGCCTGACATCCTGGACAAAATAAGGGTAGAGTAGACAAAATCTCCTTTTTAACACGACGGATTGAATGTTCTACGTGTTTTGGTGGACTATAAATACAAAAAGTCATTTGGGCTAACTCACTGGTCATATATACAAAAAAATAAAATGCAACAAAAATACAGCTGGTCCCGACGAACTTGACCGGGACTTTTGTGATCCCCAATAGTTCCTACTACTATTTTGTATGAGACGACAAAATAATTATCAAAATTAATAATGGTGCCATTTCTGAGAGGTCTCTGGGAAAAATGGAAGAAATGTGTTTAATGTACCAGAAATCAAATGGAAATAATGATAACACATACTAAAAATATAATTTTATTTTTAAAATGCTAGCTTCTTATAAATATCGACAAACAATTGATCATCTTGTATCAGGTTGCATGGTATTAACGTTCTTACTGAATATAAAACCAATCATGACAGTGGCAATTTTGGGCGGATATTTCTGCACTGAAAATCTGCCAACTTATTCGGGAATCAAACTGAAAGAATTTAAAATCCTTTTTTAAACCCGATTACAGAGATAGGACCTGTTATAATTTTATGCGACTACACAATACACACTGACAGAACAATCAAAGGAACCGCCCAGAGACATACACAAAAAAAGGAGAACTTTTTGATATGGCAGTTTGATTAGACTGAAATGTATCTTTGAATTTTTTCAAAAGCTTGTCGAAATACAAGGTCCTGAAATCGAAATTTAAAAATTTGGAATGGGAACATCAACAATTCCTTTTGCAAGTTTGAGCCTTCGGATTGTTTAAAAATTCCAGTATAACTCATGACTTAAATACAAAAAATTGTTTTACACCCAAACCTTTGGCTGGGGGGATACTTTAAAATATGTAATGTGTGTGTTTTAATTAAATATGGAAAATCATGATGCAATTTCTGACCTTAGGTCTAAGGGATTTCTCAAGAAAAAGTCATCAGAAATCAAAAAACAATCATAATAATAACAACATTAATAATAACAATAATAACAATAATAATAATAACAATAATAATAATAATAATGATGACAATAATAACAATAATGATAACAATAGTAATAATAACAATAAAACAACAATAATAATACAATAATAACAATGACAACGAATAACAATAATAACAATAACAACAATAGTAATAATAATAACAATAATAGCAACAATAATAATTCAATAATAAACACATATTAATAATAATAATATTGTTGCAATAATAATAATAATAATAATAAATGAGGTTTTCAACAAGAAAAGGAATGATACAACTATAGAACTGAGAACGTCCTTAAATCAGATCTATGTAAGATTTTATGGGATTTTTCAATAGAAACAGATAAGAAACTGGGAAGCACTAAGCCGGACATATTGGTGGAAGATGGAATAGAAAAAAAAGGTTAATCATGGATCGATTATATTTTTCTGAAGAGAGAAATTAATCAAATATGGCCCATGAAGTTTGAACACGCAAGGCTTTGGAAGTTGAAGAATGTCACAATCATACTAATTGCCATGAGTGTACTTGGTAACAGTGACAGACAGAATAGAGACGTGGATAAAAGAAACTGACATTGTTTGCCTAGTGGAACCTTTGCCGAAAGGAAAGCTCTTCGGAACGACAAGAATAATTCAGAAAGTGATGAACACTTAGAGTCAGATGAAAATTACATGACCTAAGGCTGCTAGTTGTGGCTCGTTATCTGTGCATTACTTATCAGGTAATAAGATCTTATATGAGAAAAGATTCAAATCAAGTACACTATGGATAGAACAGCTAGTATACCTTTGTGTAGGAAAGCTACTGAAAGTCTGCAACGTATTGTCAGTGGCTGTACTCAGCTGACAAGAAAAAAGATTAGACAACAACATGACAAAGTAGCCATCAGTTCGTTTTTGTTTTTTGTTTGTTTGTTTTTTTTTTTTGAGGCAATGCACCAGTTAACAAATACTCTTTCTACTTTACTTCCGTGATAACCAATCATACTAAAACAATTATCGAATACTATCATCCGCCATTGGATAAACGTATTGTTCAATTGTGAAAAGTCGTCTATTTCCGGTTATATAGTAAAATGAACTGTTCTATTGCTCAAATTTAGATAATGATGGCGCTAATGGGTTTAGTTGAAATCAAATGTATATATGTATATAAAGTCTTTTAACATAGATATTCAGTTTGTGTTTTTCCTTTTCGACTAAAATAGATCCATTGTTAAATACGGAATTACAACATATATTTAAAAAAAAGACGATAAAATAATGAAAATTCCAACTGAATTAACCAAACACAGTTTCTATCATCTGATGCACAAAGGCATATTGATCACTTGGCAAAAACATTTGCAAACAACCACCAATGCAAAAAAGAATTTTGCCCTATAAAATGTTATCTAATAATGATTTAAACTTCATCATTAAGGCATGATAGGAAAATACTATTCTGTGTGCGTTTCGTCACTTTTCGTTTGCAATTCAATAACTGTTAAATACATTTTTCTGGTGCAGCGTTCATTTATTATTATCTTCTTTTGAAACAAGACTTTTACTAGGCAATTCAAAATCTGCAATTCAGAAATAAATAAATTGGTACAGCAGCTTAGAAAAATATCTTAAAAAGAAAGCAAAATTTACGCGATTTTTTTCGAAGAGAATCATCGATTCTGAAAATGTGGTACAAAAAATGCAGTACAAAAAAAATACGGTACAAAAACGTGACTCGCATCAGTTAATACAAGATACATTCTTCAGTATGATAATGCGGGATAATCCCGTATTTTGTGAGGACGGTTGGCAAGTTCTACTCTCGCCTGGTATCACCTGCGCTCTCTACTTTTAAAAAAAAATTATTTTTACAATAATGTTCACTCTACATAAGGCCCGGGAGGCAATCGAGGTAGAGGGTTACATAGTAAGTGTTTTACAGTTTATGCGAATAAATGGGAAGATTATGGTTAACCCTAACTTTGAACATGTTAAGATTGTAGGGATTGGGGAAAACATTCTGGGGAGTCAGTTCCACAAAACAGTGATTCGTGGGAAGAAACTGCTTAAGTCGAATTTACATCTCGCAGATGGAATACAAAAAGGAAGACAGTAGTTTACTAAAATGGGTGCAGCATGGTGGGTCTTAAACATGAAGGTTAGAACTCGTGGGAATAAGGAATGTAATTCAGCAGATCACTTTCCATGGAAAAAACAGCGATACAGAAGGAGAGGCTTGTGACGTTTCTTGCAATTTGATTTTAAACAAAGCAATCCAGTCTAATATACATGGTTTTCCCATGACATATATTGTAAAAACATTTTATTTTCGAATTTATCAAAATTTCTTTTCAGTAATCTTCCAAAAATTAGTTCATGTTCGGAGAAAAAACCTCTGATTATTCAATGAATATAATAGCCTCATACATTTTACGTTGACCAATAAGTTTCGGCCGATAGACTCTTTGGCCCTTTTCGATATTTTCTAATATCCTGATATAAACAATTATCCTTAATCTAGAATATATTCAGAAAAACATCATTGTTCTTTTCTTTTAATGTTTCAGTGTTTACGAATTGGCCAATTCTCCAAGTGTTGTCCTTTGATATGTTAAAAGATTTAGACAATAATAAAAAAAATGTTTGTGAAGAAGATAAAGAAAACCAAAATAGAATCTAATCATAATATTTACTCACGAGTGCTTTCGTTGAAATCTATAGGTTAGTTTCTTAAAAAAAGTTGCTGGTCTATTTTTACCACCAGTAACATATATGAAAGTGAAAATTGAATATCAAAACTCAGAGGCGACAGGCTGTTTCCTGCTAGGCGAAATATATATATGCGAATGTTGGATTTATATTGACTATATATATATATATATATATATATATATATAAAGGCATTAAAAACTAGAAATGTAGTATTGTAGGCCATGATAAGTTTAAAATAAAAACACACCAGTCGACCGGTTTCGTCCCCTCTCGTCAGAATTGTTAACGGGGAATTTAGATTATGAGGAAAAAAAAAAAAAGTCTGTCATGGGTGACATGAATGAATGGACAGGGAAGGAAAATATATATATTAAAATTATACCAACCAAGCTGCTAGAATCGCAGAACAGCAAGTCCAAACAAACAATCTCTTTGTTTGCAAAGAGCAGGTTGCCTAGACCTGATGTAAAGCGATTCCAGCACCTTAAGATGGAAAGTGAGTGCGAACTGGCCAAGACGGAAAACCAGTTCACACTGAAATCCATCGCACAAGTTGGATTCTTTATAAAATGATCCGCAATGGAAGACCCATACGTGTTACGAATGGTATCGCCCAAAGAAAATTTTTTGTTTAGTATTATCGCAGGTACGTGTTGTTTAATTCTCACGTCCAACCGCTGTGTCGTTCTACCTATGTAGTCGCATCCACAACTACATTTGAAATAGTAAATAACAGAGTTAATATGGTGGGGGTAGAACATCTTTACACATAGATGAAAGTATGGACTTAGTTTGAAAAACAACACGAACGTTCGCTGCAAAATAACACTCACGTGAACTACATGAAATACGCTTGGCGAAGGATTCACTAATCTTACCCAACCACGGTAAACGAAGATAGACCGGACATTTTACCTACTGAAGCAGGTTTGATTTTGTTGAACCTGGCGGTCTCATCTCGAATAACCGATTGAACAATGTTCAACGGATAACCATTGTTCACAAAGATCTCAGTTAAACAACTGATTTCATGTTTCAAGGTGTCATCCGAACAGATCATTAACGCCCTATGTGTCAGGGTCCTAATCAAATTAATCTTTTGTTGTTTAGGACAAAAAGAGTCCCAACAGGTATATAGTCCTGTAAAAGTAGACTTCCTGTAAACAGAGGTAATAAACAAGGAAGGAGTTCTTTGAACAAGAACATCTAAAAAGGGCAATGAACCATTGACCTCCTTATCTACTGTAAATTTAAGGGCAGGATGAACACCATTGAGTAGGAAAAAAATTGATCCACTTCCGATTCATGGCTGAACACACAAAAGTGTCATCAACATACCGAAAGTAAACCTTGGGTCTGGCAGAACTTAAAAAGGCTTTTTCATAAAAACCCACAAAAATATTTGCCAAAACAGGACCCAAAGGGGAACCCATCACTACCCCATCAATCTGACGATACATGATATTGTCGAAAACTAAAATCGACAAACATGGTGGCAAATTTCATGAGTTCAACGAACACTTCTTCAGGTATATTCGGAGGAGTCAAATCGCTACGATATAACATATCGCTGCAAATATCAATAGTCTCCGATAAAGGAACACAAGTGAAGAGGCTACAGATGTCAAAGGAACACATAAATCCATCAGTGGCATCACAATTCCGAATGAATTTGGAAAAAGAAAATGAATCTTTAATACAAAAGGAACTGTAATGCTGCAACACTGGTTGCAACATTATAGCAAGCCACTTTGCGACTTTATGCTGTGAAGACCCAATCATCGATAATATGGGTCTCAACGGGACACCCTCCTTATGAATCTTAGGTAATCATACAGACGGGGACGAATAAACCAGACGGTCTCAATTCCTCCGCCATTTCAGAGGAAAGAACACCACTTTTTACCCATTTGACAAGACGTTTCTGAAATCGAATTTCAGAAGTCAATGTAGAATCATGAGAGTCAATGGAACCAAGACGTTGAAACTTGGAAGGATCATTCAATATAGTTAACATTTTGTTAATGTAGTCATGGCGGTCCATGAGGACAACACCAGATCCCTTATCCGGTTTAGTAATAACCAAAGAATGGTTATCCTTAGGGATCTAATAACCTTATTATTTTCACTTCTCCATTTCGATTCAGAGAAAGAAATGGGAGAACTAAGATAAGAATGAGCCAAATCATTCAATTTGGCTCGAAAGTCGCTGGATTTATTATCAGACACCGGTTGAAGTTTCGAGAGTTGAGCATAAAATACTTCAAATTCAGAAAAATATTCTCCCTACTAATAGAAGTGAAAGGAATGCTAAAATCTAGGCCGTGGGCCAAGATAGCAAGCTCAATCTCTGAGGGAGAATAAGAAGACAAATTAACTACATTTTTTGTAGCATTTGGTTCAACCATACAGCGAAATCTCTTGGAGATAAGTTGTTTCAACTTATTCTGAAAACTGCTAGCCATCTTAGAACGACAACGTGCAGATATCAAACCAACGTAACGGGCAAAACGGATTCTATCAAAAGGATAAATAATTAAATAACAGATGATATCTTCCCTGTAGGCCCAAATCCTGGTTAGAAAATTGTAAGAGAAAATCCTTAATAAAGGCTATCTCTCTATGCTCCAACCAGACACCAACTTAGCCCTCCTAATCCGAAAGGAAATAAAAGACGGGCAAACCTGGTGCTGAAGACAAGAATGTAAAAAATTAGTCTTAACCTTCAATATTTCAATTTTAGACCTAATCTGTAACAATTTATTCAATTTTCTAATTGACTCAGGGAGTACCTTTTTCTTAAAATATTTAAATATGTTAGAAACGGTACAAAAAGCGTATTAAGGCATTAAAAACTAGAAATGTTGTATTGCAGGCCATGATAAGTTTAAAATAAGTTGGTTCCATTGACACTCATGATTCTACATTGACTTCTGAAATTCGATTTCAGAAACGTCTTGTCAAATGGGTAAAGTGGTGTTCTTTCCTGAAAATGGCGGAGGAATTGAGACCGTCTGGTTCTATTCGTCCCCGTCTATATGGAGAAAAAAAAGATTCATAAGGAATTGTCCCGTTGAGACCCATATTATCGATGATTAGGTCAACAGCATAAAGTCATAAAAGTGGCTTGCTATAATGTTGCAAAACCAGTGTTGCAGCATTACAGTTCCTTTTGTATTAAAATTCATTTTCTTTTCCAAATTATATTCGGAATTTAACAACTGATGGATTTATGTGTTCCTTTGAAATCTGTAGCCTCTTCACTTGAATTTCCTTTATCGGAGAAAATTGATATTTGCAGCGATATGTTATATCGCAGTGAAATCAATTACTTTTTTTTCCGAATATACCTGAGCTTTTTGTTCGTTGAACTCATAAAAATTTGCCAATATGTTTGTAAATTTTTTTTTCGACAATATCATGTATCGTCAGATCGATGGTACAAGCGATGGGGTTCCCCTTTGGGTCCTGTTTTCTTAAAATATTTTGTGGGTTTTGCGAAAAAAGCCTTTTGTTAAGTTCTGTAGTTAAATAAAGGTTTATTCTTTCGGTATGTTGATTGTTTTTTTGTGTGTTCAGCCATGAATCGGAAGTGGATCAATTTTTTTGCCCCTACTCAATGGTGTTCATCCTGCCCTTTAAATTTACAGTAGATAAGGAGGTCAATGGTTCATTTCTTTTTAGATGTTCTTGTTCAAAAGAACTCCTTCCTTGTTTATTACCTCTGTGTACAGGATACATTTTTATAGGACTATATACCCGTTGTACCCAGACTCCTTTTGTCCTAAAACAACAAAAGATTAATTTGATTAGGACCCTGACACATGGGCGTTAATGATCTGTTCGGATGACACCTTGAAACATAAAATCAGTTGTTTAACTGAGATCTTTGTGAACAATGGTTATCCGTTGAACATTGTTCAATCGGTTATTCGAGATGAATTTAAGGTTCAACAAAAATCAAATTCAGTTGGTAAATGTCCGGTCTATCTTCGTTTACCGTGGTTGGGTAGGGATTAGAAATCCTTGTGGAAAAGCGTATTTTTAAGTTCAATTAATTTATTTTGCAGCGAACGTTCGTGTTGTTTTTCAAACTAGGTCTGTATTTCCATAAATGTAAAAAGATGGTAAGACCCCCGGATTATATATTAACTCTTTATTTATATATATAAATATATATATATATATATATGCGACTACATAGGTAGAACGACACAGCGGTTGGACGTGAGAATTAAACAACACGTACCTGAAAAATATAATACTAAACAAAAAATTTTCTTTGGACAGACCATTCGTAACACTTATGGGTCTTCGATTGCGGATCATTTTATAAAGATCCAACTTGTGCGATATATTTATGTGAACTGGTTTTCCGTCTATACAGTTCGCACTCACTTTTCCATCTCAAGGTGTTGGAATCACTTCCACATCAGGTCCAAAGGCTTTTCTCTTTGCAAACAAAGAGATTGTTTTCTTGACTCTGCTGTTCTGCGCTTCTAGCAGCTTGGTTGGTTAATTTTATCTTTCCTTCCTTCCCTGTCCATTCATTCATGTCTGAGTGGAGATGGTTTTTTTTTCTTTCGTTTTTCCTCATAATCTAAATCCCCGTTAACAGTTCTGACGAGAAGGGACGAAACCGGTCGACTAAACAATATGTGTTTTATTTTAAACTTATCATGGCCTGCAATACAACATTTCTAGTTTTAATGCCTTAATATATATATATATATATATATATATATAAATATTGTAAATATATAAATAAAAAAAAATAACAGCTGAGAGATGATAAATAGGGTTTTACAAACTACTCAAGAGAGTAATTTACACAGTTATAAATAATTTTCATAGAAGTTTAGATATAGATTTTTTCCCTAAATCGTACAAAAAAATCTGATGAACCTATATATGTTTTATTCGATTCAAGAGAATGTTATTTAAGTTAAACTCTCAGCATGATATAGCATACATATCTTACTTTTTTGTTTGTTCCTTCTTTCTATTTTGCGTGTAATTTAGAATAAAATCAAAGTATAACTGACCGATGTTCTTACTTCTGTGACAGCTTTCCTCGTCTAACAGATCATGAGCACACGATATGCCAGGCAGTGATTTCGGCTACAGACTTCTTTGTATCTCTGCCTCTTTCTCTTTCTTTCTCGGTAACAGAGAAGTCTTCTACAGATATCACAACACTGTATAATAATTTATGCAAATAAGTCGAAAGACGAAAGTAAAAGAAACCATGGGAAAGAAGAAAGCAAATGGACGCATCAGACCCAGACTGGGAATCATAAAGCCATATGAAGTAATAAAGTAATAAGATTAACAGCTGAATAATTTTTTGCATGGAAATATAAACAAAATTATCATATTAGATTCACAGAAAAAAAATTGTGGTATTAACAATTTTCGTAACAATATAAGCACCATATAACCCGCCTTTTCCCGCTTCAGTATCTCTCATATCTCAAATGCAGGTGTCTGATAGTCCAGTGTTGGTCCTGATATTTTAGACTACCAATACATGCGCATAGCATATATCAATAATTATTTAGCAGGAAGATAAGAATGGGGGATTTTTCGCTATCAAATAAGATATTTAAAATATCTTCGCATTTCTCACCTGTGGAAATCGCTTCCAATTTCTTGCTTTCCTTGCAATCTTCAAAAATTTAAATGTAACGTCAATCGCCATTTTCTCATTTCTTGAACCCTGTTTCTTTAGTGTCCTTTCCTCATTTCTCCTTCTTAATGTTTTCACATTCTTTTTCACTCCCTGTAATACCCTCTGTCCTATGAGCATTATCGCTTTCCTTGGGGTGAGATGATTAAAACAAAATCTGAAGACAAAGACATTTGCCACAGGCTGAATGATAAACATACTGAGTGAAGCATGGAATATTAGATGAGATGCGATTACGGTCAAAAACAGTGTAAAGGTCCCTTTACTAAGGAAACTGTGAAGACCTTCCATCGACTCTCTTTTACCAAGCGATCTTATAATTTAACTGATGTCGCTTCATTTCATTTCTCCGTTTCATTTTTTCAACCGGTATAAAACATTATTCGTAGCAGATATGACTCTCCGAACAGATAAACTCTCTTAAAATAATCATTAAAGTTTAATATTTACAAAGCTCTCATTATTCTTATACAAGGTCATAGAGGTAGAAGAATTGTAAAGAATAAAATTACCACAGGAGTTATGACGTTCTAAATTAGATTGTTTACCATGACAAAAAAAAATGATAAAAACCTTTTTTCAACTGCTAGACATGGTTTCTTGTCAGTGGCTGCGATAATGGTACATTTATTTAGGTCATATAATTTATGGTTTCAGGGCAAAAGTAAAAAAAAATAAAAGTGGTTCTAATTTATGAGACAATAAAAAACAAAAAAATGTATTCGTCTTCAGGACGTGAGCGAGCATGACATTCCAAAATTTCTTGGTTTTGTTTCTCAAAGTAACTTTTGTATTTCTGCTATATCTCTTAATACCTGTTCTTCCAACAATTTACATAAGCTCATTAGGTAGGCTATAAGATTTTTTCTTCTCTCTCTTCCCTTTAATATGTGATGTGAGTATGTAATTCACCAAGAATTCTTTCTTCATTATGTTCCCTAGTATCACCAAATTTTGGTATTGGATCATCATATCAGAAGTATATAATATGAAGATGAATGTAGAATCTAACTTTTAATATTGTAAATTTTTAAAACGTTTTACGGATAGTAACTGAACGGCCGTCTGGAACATTTTAGTCTAATATGAATGCAAGTATGAAGCAAAGACGCTTCATTGAATTTTTCCATTCATAAAGAATTGCACCACTTGACATACATCGATATTTCTCATATATCTGCCAGATAAAAAGAGTGAAGGTGAGCACGTTTAGTTTTATGGGTTTTAGAAATAACGACAGTAATGTTTATAATGCTTCACATTCTGAGCCGCCCTGTCCGACATATTTGTACTCCAATTTTGAATTTAAAGTTCATAAACAAAGATATATAACGTAATTTTGTGTTCTCATTTTGATAAAAATCTATTTAATGAACAAAAGCTTAAAATATACTTGAACTCTAATTTTGAAAAAAAGTTCATGAGCAAAAATATAAAATAGGGCTGGGCTATAATGTTCAAAAATAAGTCACAAAAACCAACATAAAATCTAATTATACTTTAATATTGAAAAATAAGTCACAAAAACCAACACAAAATCTGATTGTACTTTAATATTGAAAAATAAGTAACAAAAACCAACATAAAATATAATTGTACTTTAATATTGAAAAATAAGTCAGGAAAACCAACATAAATAATAATTGTATTTTAATGTTGAAAAATAAGTCACGAAAACTAACATAAAATCTAATTGTACTTTAATATTGAAAAATAAGTCACAAAAACCAACATAAAATATAATTGTACTTTAATATTGAAAAATACGTCAGGAAAACCAACATAAAATATAATTGTATTTTAATGTTGAAAAATAAGTCACGAAAACCAACATAAAATCTAATTGTATTTTAATATTGAAAAACAAGTCACAAAAACCAACATAAAATATAATTGTACTTTAATATTGAGAAATAAGTCACGAAAACCAACATAAAATATAATTGTACTTTAATATTGAAAAATAAACTTCATAAACAATACCATAAGAGTCAACTGGACTCTGATTTTGAAATATGAACTTCATAAACAAAGCCATAAAATATGATGGTACTTTAATTTTGAAAAATAACATTCCTAAAGAAAAAAAATAAAATGTAAGACACGCTAATATGAACGCTTCGTCAGGTAATAGCAAATATTTCTTGTATTTTTGGAATTTTGTACTTCTCAGCAAAAGATGTCAAAATTTCCGATCATGTCTGATATACATTATTAATTATAGAATGCCAAGAACGATCAATATTCCAACACTTTGCCAATCCGATGTCTCGCTGGAGAATCTAAAATTATCCTACGTGTAGGGAATTTTCCTCGAGATGAGAACCACTTCATTAGATGTTTTCCAGTAGGACTATAAGGATACATTTTACCGGGAAAAAAGCCATTGTAAAATTATCCATTGGTGACAGATATTTATCATCTTACCTCCGTCCGAACAGCGATACGATGGAATAGGGAAAATCTGTCTTCATCTTTCATCACCTCTCGCTTTCAAATGGTAGGTGTGAATGCCTATAACCATATTGACATCTGTATGTTGTCATATACACTTTTTAGTATCGGCGTATCTGCAGGTTGTTTGGAAGTAGAAAGAATTATCTCGTGTTCTATGTTGCGCGAAATCGATTTTAAAACTTTATTTAATTTTTCGCGAAAGAAAAGTAACTTCTGAAATGTTATTGCAGATGGAGAAACAAAACGGGAATTATTTTCCCGCTTAAATATTAAATCTAATATCGTTTCAAAGATAATGAGTAGACGTTCTTTTACCAACTTGAAAAAAGAAACTACTTTTTTTTTTCTAAAATGTAAATTGGAATAAACAATGGTTCTATTTCCTTGTGTTTACGATTACAGAAATCCAACTAACGTTGTTTATTTCGACTGACTATTCTTCAAACGAAATTAACAGTTTTACAGGTGATGCTTGTACGTTTAACTTGAGGACAGTTCTTCATAACGAAGCGATTAGCAAGATGATTGTCTCTGCGGAAAACCCGGTGAATTATGACTAAAGATTTGAATAAAAACCTAATAATTCCGTTCATACAATTTTGTCAGGGTCCGAGCACTGAGAACACGTTTTTACAATACTATCGATAAAACGATGATGAAAATAAATATATTAAGTAAAGAAACCATTTTCGTAGGCTTGCAAGACTTAGGAATGCAAATATATTCGGAAAAATAAAATATAACAACCATTCCCAACTATGTCTGAAGGAATTTGAATATTTTCCAGATGTAAATATGAATAGATGTATATTTAAACTATTTGGATTTTCGGCTTTTTATTGTGTTGCAGCTTCATCGGACTCTAAACGGAGAAAACGATTATTATATTCGAAAAGTATTGGGAAAGGTTAATAGAAGACATAAGCAATAAAATATAGTCTGATATAAAAAGCCATGTTCACCATCATCCTTTAACGAAATTACACGTAGAAAGACAAATAGACACAGACAGATAGATTGTTAGTTGAAAAATATACGCTTTCCGATCCGCATACTAGACTCAGGCTTATGACCAAATCATGTTGAAACATTGGTTCCCGTACATTCACCGAAGTTAAGCAAAGTTATACCATGTCAGTATTTAGGTGATTGCTTAAGAATACAAGGTTATGGGAGCTTTGATGTGCGGGCTGGGGAAATTGATAATGGCTTGTAAATTTTTAATCGGAGAGCGAATTCCCACTGGGTTCGTTATGTCCACTTACACGCAAATAAACTGCGGAATGTTATGAATCCACTTATCCACTCCCCTGTTATGGGTTATTTAGTAATAATTGTATCGCTAAAATCATTTTATCTCCCCCAAAATTCTAAAAAAAAAAGTGTTTTTATTTAAATAAAACGAATCAAACATATCCCCTTCAGAAAATAAATCAAATGCATTTATTTAAAGACAGAGCGACACGTAAACTTACTGGGGAAGCAGGCATGCTTGGCTCGTCTTTCAAATTATTTTCGTAAAAATAGTGCGAGCATCACGGAAAGTCTGCCTCTGAATTATAGCTCTTTAAATTAAAATAAGCTTCGTATATATATAATTCACACACAGACACACACACACAAACACACGGTAAAATTTCCCAGAATAATTGTGTTGGATAAGTCAAATTAGTATAAGAATGACATTTGAAAAAAAATCTTAGGTTTTGCTGAGGCGTTTCGTCTTCCGACATCATCACGACAAACAATGAAAGCGTAATGTTTTTGTTACCATAGTTACAATAAAATCGAAAATTCCATAAAAAATCATTTGTTTTATACGTTACTTTTAAAAAAAAACTCTCGGAGTTAATACATTTCTATAGTATATATATATATATATATACATATATATATATATATATATATATATATATATATATATATATATATATATATATAAAAAAAGAAGAAGCAAGACATATAATCCGATGTTCTTATAGATGTTTTTATTTTTACAAAATTGTGCTCAATGTAAATTTACAGAGCATTAATATTATAAATTAATTGATTTAAAATGTTTTTTTTCGCTACACAGTTCTAACCATGTTTCAAAAATGGAAGCTAAAAGCCACGAATTTAATTTTGTGATTAAATTAAAGACTTAATTAAATTTCATCCTCAAGCGAATTTTGGACTCCAAATTAATTTCGTGGTTTTTAGCTTCTATTTTTGAAACATGGTTAGAACTGTGTAGTGAAAAAAACATATTTTAAATCAATTAATTTATAATATATCTATCTATCTATCTATCTATCTATCTATCTATATATATATATATATATATATATGGAATTCGTTTATTAATGCAGGTTATTAATACAGGTGTATATATGTACATTATACAATCAAAAATGATTTAGTAATTTGTTGTGTACCGTATTGTTTTAATAACGGCCTTAATCCTTCGTGGCATGCTATACTATAGACTTTAGTAAATGAGTCTTGACTTTAACGCAAACTGAAATTCTTTGGGCGATAATGGACAAGCGTGCCCGTAATAGGAAAGTTCACACAGAAGATGAAGTTTTTCGCGAATTAAAAAGTGTTGGAAAAATCTGAAAGAAAGAAGGTTGACTTACTAAAGAAATTAGTGTATAGAATGTTTCGAAGTATTACGGCCGTTATAAAAACAAAAGATTACCAAACAAAATACTAAATCATTTCTGACATGGATAACGTACATATGTACACCTGTATTAATACCGTGTATAAATAAACGAATTCTATTACTCACTGGTCTTGGTAAAAATACAATAATCCACTTTCTATGAGTGTGTCCATTTTTTTTTTTTGCCCCTTACTATATATATATATATATATATATATACCTGATGTTATAGGTCTGGAGATGACGATCCCATCGTGCGGCGCCTTAGAAAGTGCCTGAAAACCATACCATATGGTTTTTGTGAGTATAAATGGTAGACGGAACCCTTGGGTGCCGTCGATGGATGTGCTTGCATCGTGACTGAGGGTTTGAGTGTGCTGGCCTAGTTCAGACTGTTGATCAAGCTAGATAACACGCTCTCTCCCCAAAACTGTAACTATGGTCCGCTTAACATAGTAGCAGTGTAAAGTACAGGTGGGTTCGGCCAGTGTTAAACAAACACAAATGTGCTTGGGCATCCGTCTGCAACAGGGATTGGCTAGCCGCCATTGTAAACGGATACGATTGACCAGTCATTTTATATATATAACCACACGCAATATTTGTTTTTCAAATTCAATTTATACTTTCTTTTCTTTTATGCATACGCTTGTTTGAATAACTTTTATTTTCCAATGAGACAGACATATGCTATTTATCGAAAATTTAGTAAAGCGATGGTTACGTTGCTAGTTTTCATATTTCCAATATGCAATTGATACTATATCAAAAAAGTTTGTATCGTGAAGATATTAACGATACACTACTTGTAGTGAGTGGGAAATAATAATAACTCTTTTTACCCACTCACTTCAAATTCTGAGGGCTGAGGGAAAAAACAACCTGGAAAGGAATGCGCGGGCCTGTGTGAAATTTTCTTTGGACCAGTGAAATCCCTGCCTTTACAGAAATTGATCGCCAAAATGAAGAAAAGAATGAAATAAATCCGCGAGCCAATGTGAAATTGTTTTTGGACCAGAGAATAACTTGTCCTCACAAAAAAAAAGCCGTTGATCAAAACAGAAGAAAGAAAAGAACATCCTATGCGAAATTCCTTTTGATATAAATTGAGGAGAAAAATTAGATCAATAAGCGAAGAGTGTCTGAAGCCATTCGAAACGTGTCTTTTTCACTGTGTTCAGCGTTGAAGTTTCGCCAGTGTCAAATTACTCGACAATTATATTACCGGATTTTAATCAAGCACGCGGCACTTCAAAGACTTTTCTCACAGCAATCCAAGAAAGGTAAATATTTCAAACTATCTCTACTCGTCTACATTTGAAAGTATACAACCATTTATCCATTCGGTGAGCAGGCGTCTGCAAATGGGATTGTCAAACCACTCTAGTAGACGGATATATATATATATATATGTGTGTGTGTGTGTGTGTGTGTGTGCGTGTGTCTGTCTGTCTGTCTGTATATATATATATATATATGTGTGTGTGTGTGTGTGAATGTGTACGTGTATGCATATATATGTGAGTGTATATATATATATATATATATATATATATATGAGTGTGTGTTTGTGTGTGTGCGCGCGCGCGTGTGTGTGTGTGTTATAAAATGTTGCAATGGAACGTACAAAGTACCGCGACAAAAAAGCCTACTTTTTCGACGTTCAAACGATCTCTCGTTATGTGGTTTACAATGGCCGTATTAAACGATTTTATTTAAAAATACGATTTATGAAACATCACTTCTTTTTAAGATTTTTGAAAATTTTCCATCGAAGGCACAGAATCAAAAAAAATATTCATTCCATTTCTGAAATTGATGTTATGATCGTTTGAATTTATATTCATTTCTTTATTTTACATTTTATATTTGCATATATATATATATATATATATATATATATATATATATATTTGGTGGAAGGGTGTAAGTCAGAAATTATCCACATTTTCGGCATAACAAATGTTTAGGTTTTCAAACTGACCTCTATCCTTGCGTGCTTATAGTTGGTATTATTGTTGTCCTGTGGTCGAATTTTAAGCTTGATCGCGCCCATTTTATTGCTGGTATCACAGAGTAAATATGGCCGCTCCTCTATCAGTGCCCATCAAAAAGGAACAAATTGCAGAATTCCGAATCTGCTGAGAACTTGCCACCTCATCGATGATAACTCGCCGGTTGGCCATTACCATCTCTCGAGCTTTTTGAATCCTATCGTCAGTGGTAGAGGTTGAAGTGCGCCTTGCTCCTTCGTGCGTTACGCTTGTTCGACTACTTTTAAAATCCTCGATCCACTCATACACATTTCTACGCGGTAATGCACTGTCTCCATATTGTGGTAAAAGACTTCGATTTATTTCAGCACCAGAAACACCTTACTACCAGTGTAACTGGACCATTACTTTTTGTTACTCCCTCGTGTTCACGGCAAGTTCGGGCAGGCTCCTTCGCGCTCACTGCTAGTGCGGGCAGCCATGTTTATTTTACATACTCATGGTTTCAAACAAAATTATTAGCTTAAAATAACTTATTCTTGCTGAAAAGAATGATCAACAGCCCGTTGCCTATTACACCATGCGAACATGATCGATATCTGGGAGTACATCAAAGAAGATCGTAACAAATTTTAGGACTAACCTCATTAATGATCACAGACGGCGTACAAATTGGAGATATAGCTAAGATATCGTATCTACCAAAGGATATGAAGTTGTCCCCAACGAGAAATGCTATCGAAAAGTGTCATCACATTAGTTTATAAATTTCCAGCGCATGCAACTTTCGAGAGGGAATGATAGGAGTATTCTGGAGAAAATGATGAGGATTGATTAGACGTGGACACAACAATTGGCGCCGGGGCCGCATGCAGTTTACGTGATCTAAGAGCGTCCATCGTCAAAAATAACAATTTTATGATATTGATGGAAACATCTATCTATCTATCTATCTATCTATCTATCTATCTATCTATCTATTACACTCACCATATATCTCTCTCCATCTCTCTCTCATTTTCTCTCTCTCTGTATTTTTATTTTTTATGTTTTTTAAAAAGTTGATGTAATTTTCTTTTTGAAACCGAATTAATTGTTCAGTCGCCAGTAATTTACAATCGCCCGTGGAGACGCATTGGCATGAGTCGAGACACGACTGCAATTGAGTAGCGATTTTTACATCTTGGTTTAATATCCTAAAATAAATAATATTGCTCTGATCTGTATTGTGCACTCTTTTAAACTAAATATACGAAAGTTGTAATTCGTTCTTATCTTATCTGTATATATATATATATATATATATATATATATATATATATATATATATATATATATATATATATATGTATGAATGGGTTTGTTGTATGTATATTTATCTATATATATATATTATATATATATATATATATATATATATATATATATAGGGGCAGAGAGAAGATGAGAAATGTTTTCAAAAAAAAAATTTGACTAAAAATACTATTTGGCAACACAAAGGTCAAATTATTAAATAAGCGCTCAATACAATTTTCAAAAAACATGAGAAGTGATTAATTTTATCCATGAAATATTTAAAAAAGAAAAAAACAACCTTGCTACTAGTGCGGTTTTTACCAATTTGGTATGGAGAGCCGGTAAAGCAAGATTTAACTGCCTGACGGTAACTGACTGGTAGAAATCGCGGAAATAGGAAATTTGTTTTTCTAAATATTTTATGTCTGATCTATCTATCTATCTATCTATCTATCTATCTATCTAGAGAGAGAGAGAGAGAGAGAGAGAGAGAGAGAGAGAGAGAGAGAGACAGACAGACAGACAGACAGACAGACAGAAAGATGTGTGTTTATATATGTGTCTGTGTGTATGCGCGTGTGTATATATGCGTATAATTCCTTCTTGATCTCAAGAACTTTCTATTGTTGTACACCCACATACACGCAAACACACACGCATATATCTATCTATCTATCTATCTATATATATATATATATATATATATATATATATATATATATATAAAACATGTTTTGTAATGAATTCTTGATTAGATTATCTATTTTAAAATAAATTACCATAAGTTGCAAAAGTGTTCAGTGAAAACAGCTAATTGAAATTATATGAATATTTATGATATATATATATATATATATATATATATATATATATATATATATATATATATATATATATATATATATATATATTTGACATTGTGGAAAATATTTTTCTTGTCAAGCATTCGTGTTTCAGAACTTCATCTGACTAAATTTGTTATTCTTTGCAGGACCTAGATATGTGCATAACAGATGGGTGCTGGGAATTTTAATTTTCTTTTTTTTTTTTTTTTTTTTATCTCGACGAATTCCTCTATTTATTTATTTTCCATTTTCATTTCCATTGCTTTTTTCAGTAGGTATTCTACATTGCGTTATTAGAAGATCTGTCAGCTCTTCACCATTCCTGGCATATTCTTTTCTCTCTCACTCTCTCTCTCTCTCTCTCTCTCTCTCTCTTTACTATATATATATATATATATATATATATATATATATATATATATATATATATATATATATATATATATCGGCCATGTGTTTTGCACTCAGCGATTTCTTTAAATCATTCAATTCGCAGCAGAAAAATCTCTGATGTAACTCCTACGGCTTGACAGCATCCATTGTTGTTGAGTGGCTCCTCTTTTTGGGAACCTGCTGTTCTTGGTCAGAGGGTGGGTTTAAACAAGTGCTATGTCTTCCTCCGTTTTAAAAATTTTCTTTCACACACAGGTTTTATTTGATATTGTAAGATGTATTTTGTTTTTGAAAGCTGAATTACAAGCCACAGCCGGCATAACCCGATAGTTACCTATTTTCTGGTTTAACTTGCCATATACGTTTAAAGCCGCACTAACATTTACATCTGTATTGTTTGATGAGTGTACTAGACAACGCGGCAGTGTCCATTATCATGTATTTATTTGCTAATGTCAACCCTATACAGGGTTACATGTAGAATTTTACTGAAAGATTTTTTTGGGTGATGGTTTATTTTCCTTTCGTTTGTTCTGTTTTACGGTATATCAACCTCAACGGTTTATTTAATGGTGAGCAGTTTTGTTGTTTTTTTTTATTGCTGGTAATATCAATTTTTCAAAAATATATTGCGGATAATTTTTTTAAATGTAGAGCTGGTATTTTGTTTCAAAATGTTATAGCTGGTAATATTTTTTTTAAATGAATCGCTGGTAATATTTTTTTAAAAATATATTGCTGGTAATCATTCATTGCTGGTAATAATTATTTTAGAAAGTATTTCTGGTACTAAAACATAATTTTACACTTTCGCTGCGTCCTAACTCCATGACTATACCTATAGCGGGGGCGCCAAAAGGCACCACCTCCCCGGGTCAGGGCGGACCTGGGAATACCAGCAACCAAGAGGTCGTTACATGCTCCTCAAATAGTTCCTGCTGTTGGATGAAGTTTACCATGAAGACGTTGATTAGTTTATCGTCATAGCCAGGACGGTTTCCTGACTGGCTTCAAAAATTAAGCGGTAAGTGATACAGTTTATACGAAGATGTGTGAAATGTAATGGTTAAACCTAATCTTGAAAATGTTCAAACTCTATTGGTCAGACAAGGATCCTTTTGGTCATTTGATTCCACGAATTAGCAGTTTATACGAAGATGTGGGAAATGTAACGGTTAAACCTAAACTTGAACATGAACAAATGAATCCAGCACGTCAAAATATTTTCTATAAAAATAGCAATAAAGTAGCGAGTGACTTGCCATAGGTCGTCTATGGGAGTGGAATTGTAGTTTCGAAATTATCTAATCACACACAATCCTGCATAAATGTCTTTGTAGTAGTTTAACAAGCATGGAATGTTAAGACTGGGCACCTCTCGCCCGGATATGATAGCAGTATACTATTATCAATTTGATCCTATTTTTATAAATATAGACGATATCACGAGGTCAATTACCCACAAGGCTGTTCAAGGAACCGATCATTTTTACCGCAATACAGCAGTGGATCATATATAAGAAATCCACTTGAGGTCTGGATGAACTTATGTTCAAACAGGCGTTCAAGTATGGGGAGGCTCTTTCAGAGAACACTCGTTCTTTGCGATAGTGGATATGTGAAATTTTACACTTCATTTTTACTTAACTAACACGCAACTCTTACCTTCAGCTGATCATTATACGAGCAAAATGCATTCCATCTTCTGACAATAATCAATCCTTTCTCCTCGTTGTCTATGACGATCATATATATTCATTCAGTTTTACGTATGTCTCTTTTATGAGTCGTTTTCTCATTATATACACCCTGAAGTGGACGGAGGACACAGAATGACCAAGATGCGCATGCGTAGCGAAATACGCTTTTTAGAAACCCCCCCAAAAAAAAAAAAACACTTCCTGTTTGTGGAACTCTCTTTCGCATTCTTGTTTCCCTGTCAACTTTATTCTTTAAAAATTTGAATGCAATGCCAACTGTTTATTTACATTATTCGGACTATTGTCCTCATCATCGTCGCCATATTTATTACAACGGTGTACGCTCCGGCCTTCTTAAGGTGTTGTAATGCCTAACTGAACCCTTTATTTCACTCACTGGGGTAGACCGTTCTAGTTCCACGTGTCATATGTAATGGATGTCAAGGACAAATGGCTCAGTAGATATAGGAACTGGTTAGATACAGTGGCAGTAACCAAAGAGTGCGAGTTCAATACCCGGTTAAGGACGTGGAGAAATTGGAGAGTGGAATTAACAGGAATAGCTGATAACGGACATCCATTAAAACATGGCATGTGGAACTAGAACAGTCTACCTCAGCGAACAAAATAAATGGTTCAGTTCAACATTCCAACCTCATGAAGAAGGCAGGAGCGTACAACGGCCGAAACGTTATAATAAACATGGCGACAATAATGAGGACAATAGTCCTAATAATGTAAATAGTCTACATAATACCTCATCTCAGAAATATAGACAGTCAATTGTTATCTTCCGACTTCTTTGCTGTTATTCCTTTATTGTTCTCTCTCCTTAATAGTGATTTGTTTCATATTCTCTAAGACTCAGTAACCTCTTGCATCTTCGTGGCTCTATTGTCATTCTTGGCTTGAAACGATTTAAAAATGTCTCGAAGTTTAAAGATTCGGATAATAACAATGAAAAGAAAGAAATAGATACATTTTTTTTTACAGTTATAAAGTAACTTAGGGAAATCTGGATAAATACTTTTTAAATGAAAAATAAGCAGCAAGCGATAGTAATATGGTTTTACCGGGCATATTGACAATAAATTGGGAAGGCTATGTGAGGTTCCAAATTATGTGGAAAGGAATTAATTTGATGTTGTTAATAACATTAAGAATACGACAGTTGAAGCACCCTTCAGAATTAAATAGTCTGGAATATTTATTCTCCTTCTATGTCATCTGCCCTTTCAAGGCGTAGGCGATCAAGGCTCCCTACGCCACCCTAACACTTGTAGCTTCTCTTTTCACCATCGTAGCTACTTTCTGAAATTTGTTTTGTTTTTTACTATTTTCGTTACTACTAAGCACGCTATTACTTTTTCCCTCTCAACCTCCCATTAATACAAAATTCTAAGTTTTTTATAACCACGTGTACGTGCTTCCATATTTTTACACATTTTAATTTCCGTTTAAAGAAATGTCGTTATGACATCTTCCATATGCACCGAAACGTTAACTGAATAAAATCAGAGTGGATCTTTTTCATGTATTTAACGCGAACCTCAGCTAAGGAACAAATTTGAAATTATCATTCAAATATTTTCTTTGAAAAATTTACATTCGACAACTTTCTATTGAAGTTGGCTTTGGTAAATTTCTCTTTTCGATTCTGCTTTGTTCCAGTAGGTTCAAGAGTTGATCTTTCCAGGATGTGTGGTAAGCTGTTAAACAAAATGGCGGAACGGCCCTCGTTCGGGTAAGACGAAGGAAATACAGCGGGTGGAATGTGCCGAAGGAGAATGTGGGAAATCCTCGTAAATCAAGGTGAACCTGGCACGCAAGTTGAAGGTTAATCAGGGGGAAGTGTGCCGAGATCTTCTGGCGGTGGGAATGTGTCAAGTGAAATAGAAGATGAGCTCGCATCAAAAGGAGAGAGGGACTGAGATAAGAGCGATTAATTGCAGAACGCAACTGTAACACTTGTGCACAGGCGTTGGAAATCTGTGGCAAGATAAATGGATACAGGTTATAAAAGCTGGCGACATTGAAGAAGATCCAGCCGCGTATCACTGGACATTTTCGGACTGGCAGCAAAACGAGCGGAAGAGACATGATAAGAGATAAGAAGTCTCTTGTCGGCAGAAGCATTTAGATCGGGTTGAGGGGTCAGGAGAGAAAAGATGTACAAGCGATAAAGAAAGAAAGAAGTAAAGAAAGAAAAGCAAGAAAGAAAGAAGTAAAGAAAGAAAAGCAATGATGCTTAAAAATGTAGAGTTAAAACAGATAAGGAGAAAGTAAGAAATAGTTTTGAGTAAGAACAGAGAACTTAAAAGACAAAAGAAAAAGTGCTGATAAATTAATGTAAGAAAGGCAACGTAATGTCGACAGGGTAGAATTCGGTACAACGAAGAAATAAAATCTGACAAATTAATATGCAGAAAGCAAAAAAAAATGCCCTTGAACAGGTTGGTAATGTTTGGTTATTTTTCGCATTGTCATTTATTTTCATTATTATCTCCTTCAAAATCGAAAGCATATTCCTGGCGTTCCGAATTCAAGAAGAGACAACGCGCCCATCTGAAGATTCAAGAAATTAAGAGATTTCAAGCTTACCTAAAAAAAAAACGTAAATATATATATAAGTGTAAAATAATTTTAGTTCTATGTGGGATTCAAGTGATAATCTATACTAGTAAGTGTGTGTGTTTGTGCAAAGCTAGCATACATTATGTTTCATGGTTTTTCCGTATGTTGATTTGAGAACGGTTTTATGCACATGCCGTTTTGAATAAATATACGTTAGATTCTTTAAGAATGGATTCAATAAAGATTGGCGATGTAACATGACATTTTGGCGCCTGTTTCTTATTATTGACGCATTTTTCTGCTTATAAGGCGCATTTGTTTTTTTTTATAACATATCTAAAAAACACCCTGTGTCTTATAAATCGATGGTGAGTAATGGGAGTTAGCTTATCTTCTAATTATTACATTCTAAATAGATATCATAAATGTGTACTTCTCGGTCTGTGATAAAATTGTCATGATTAGTCAGGCTTTCCTGCTGAAATATGTACTTAATTTAGGAATAAATCGTGAGGTCTATGAAGTACAAGTTGAAAAAAAAAATATTCCGATTTCTTCCTTCAAAACTGTGAAGGGTGGATTCGTTTTATAATTACATGCATAGTTATTATAGCCATTGACCTATAACAAGAGAGGGATGTGATTTTTGTTGTTTCCCCTGAAACAAATGACAGATGTTTATAAGAAGAACTTAAATGGACAAATGTCTTCGCGGATTATGAACTGTGCTTGTTAGAATTATCTTGTGGATTTCATGGAGAGTTGGTGAATTTATTTTTGATTTATTTGTGAGTCAATTTCTTCATCAGACTCTAACTAAGACATGAACAGATTTTGATTTTCAAGTGTCCCATTGTTTTTCTATTTCTATCTCCAGATCTATCTATTTGTTAGTTTCTAGAAAACCCTCACGGATACCTATCTATCTATCTATCTATCTATCTATCTATCTATCTATCTATCTATATATATATAGATATATATTACTTGGCACGCTCATGGCAATCAATGTGAAAACTTTTTTTTTTCTGTCTTTGATAATAATGTCTGAGAGGTTTGCTTATATTCTTCTTCTTCTTTATTATTATTATTATTATTATTATTATTATTATTATTTTCTTTGATTTCTGGCGTTTACACATTTCTTTCCGGGTCCCGCCCAGGGACCTAAGGTTAGAAATGGCATCATGACACTTTCCAATAAAAAAAAAAAAAAAAAAAAAAAAGATATATATAGATAAAGTCCTTCGTAACGTGTGGGCTGTATTTGTCAGAACAATTTTTCGCATCTCCTTGAGGCATGGACATCCAGGGATCCCTTCAATTAGTCTACTGCAATCTTTTCCAACCAGTCCTAGGGCTCCAACTACAACAGGGATTGTTGATGTTCTCATATGCCACATTTTTGAGATTTCTATTTCAAGGTCCTTGTAGTTTGACAGCTTTTTGAATATCTTCAAAGATACATTGCAGTCAGCAGGGACTGCCATGTCAATAAGGAGGCACCTTTTTTGTTTGTGGCCTTTAATAACAATATCTGGGTTTTTGGCTTTGATTGTTCAGTTATTATTATTATTATTAATATTCTTATTATTATTATTATTATCACTTATTTTGACATTATTACATTATACTGGAGATGTTACATAACTGATGTTTTCCATCAAATCATTTTTAATACATACAGAGAACATATTTCACAGGATGTTGACAATTTCTAGTAATGCATCATTGGGACATGGGGATTGGTTAAGAATGACATCTAATGTACCAATAAGGTTGAAACCTATGACAGTACTAGTATCCCACAAACGTGCCACGTCAATGCAATGATTATTATTATTATTATTATTTGATTTATGTTTAGAACAATTCCTTATTTCTATAGTGTCGAGTATGCAGTTTGGTGTAATTGATAACGGCTCGGAGACATCAGAGAACTGAGTCCAAATTGCAGTCAGGTTCTTTAATTCACTTACGCGTAGATATCCATCTCTTCATTCCACACCCACCAGTTATGTATTGATTCACAGAACAGACTGGGTCCTATAGACTTGATTGACTACATAAAGAAACAGCAGCCATCTGCTAAAAATCTTCTATCAAATCAGTAATGGATCGAACAGAGCCAGAATCGAACAAGCGTGTACCAATTATGACACTGTGTTTGACCCATTAACTAGTGAAAGTAATGGTTATTAATATATGTATTCCGTCAAAATAAATTATAATGCTATGATATATTTATCTTATACATCTTTCGTGTTGATAATACTTTATTGAGTAAATCATATTTTTTTCGTTCTCCTGTAAACAGTGGCTACCTGGGACCATGTTAATGATCTTGTATCTACATTTTTTTATCGTACTCAGGAATACAATTATACGCACAATGTTATGAGAGCTTCTTTTTTTAAATTTCCGTTTCAAGATATTTTTATTTAGACGTTTTATGCCATTTCTTATCTGTTGTATTTTATTCTAATAGAACTGTCATATCTAATTGAAGGTATTATTCGTCTCCTTTAATCACACTTTCTTCTATGAACTTTTATATACCTGTTTGTATGAATGATAACATCCTAAAATAGTGTCATGACGGCAATATATGACTGCCTTCGGGTGTTTTTCCGACCATATTCCTACATGGGGTACGTGATCATATTTATATAAGTTTTAATGAAATTACTATTGATTTTTCTACTTCTGTATCAAACAGGGTGAATCCTATCTAGCCAACACTGTCCAAAAATATTATTCTTATCACTATTACAACTCCTACTATTCTTATTTTTATCATTAATATTATCATTATTTCCTTTGATTTTTGTTGTAAACACATTTTCGTCCCTGTCATCACCTGAGACTTATGGCCAGAAATGGCTTCAGAACATTATCTATTCATTACTTCTGTAAACAATAACCTAAAAATACGATCACACATATTTTACAGAGCTAAAGCTCTTCTTAATGTGTCAGTTGGTCTTGTGAGAACATTTTTTTAAAATATTTCTTAAAGACATGGACTACAAGGAATCCCTAAAATTAATCTATCGGAACGTTTTCCAAACAATCCGATGATTCCAACAAAAAATGAAATTATTCATGTCCTCATGTGCCGCATTCTTTTAGATTTTCACTTCAAGATCATTGTATGCCGATAATTTTTTGAAGATCTTCAAAGAGACATTAAAATCTGCAGTGACTGTCATATCAATAAGAAAGGACACTCAGTTTTTTTAGTTTTTGATCCCGATGACTAGGTGATTAGTTTTGATAGTTCTGTCTGTGTGCATTGTAAAGCCTCATTGTTACTGGTCCTTTTTCTGTAATCGGGTCTGAGTGATGGTCTTACCAGATTCTTTCAGATTCCTACCCGTAAAAGTTGCACTTTTTCCAATTGCCCATTCTGTCATACTGAGATTTATATTCAGTGGGTGGTAACACTGTGCAGCCTGATACAAGATGGTCAATTGTTTCTGAATATTTATCACAGAATCTGTAGTTAAGGCTAACATAATTTTCGAGTCTTTACATTCAGTAATTTCTAGTTAGAAAATCTTTATCCAGTGTTGACAGAATAAAACTTTCCATTTCAGCATTTAAGTATTCACACCGTAACCACTGATGGGTACATGGTTTGTCTACACACACTTGCTTGATAGGGGCAAAATATTGACCAGGAAGTGGCTTACCACGCCATCTTTTTAGCATTTGCTACATTGCATTTGCCCTTGCTTTCTTTTTGATCGTAGATTGCCGCTGCAATAGGTTGTGGGGTTCAGCGTACCCGGATTAAAGGAGAATTTAATACGGGATACCCTGCCCACAAAATACAACGCAAATTTCAAGAAGAAACAACACGATAAGGAACATTTATAAAAAATAGAACATTGTATATTTATTATCTTGTGAATAGGGTAAAAAAGATTACTGTTTTAGTTCGTTTGAGCAAAAATGTGATTTTGATAAAAATGTCTGTGTTCGCTGTCTTTTAACAGAGTAGCAGAAGAATATCTGTTTCTTTTTTTTTGTATAGTTGTAAAATGAAAAAGGGGCGAGCAATTTAAGTTGAAAAAGCGAGTGTGAATGAGGAACAAAGATAAAAGGAAAATGTACGTATGAATTGTTTTGAAGTCAGTTGTAAATTTGTTGTTGTTGTTGTTGTTGTTCCTTCCTACTCCACTTTTCGTGTTGAGTCAATGATGAAATTTGCTGTCAATCTTCTGTGATCTTTTGCGCCCTTCTCTGACTGACGACTGACTTGAAAACTCTGTATCTATTGTTGACTTTTTTTTCACACTGGCTCGTTATCTTTTTTTTTTTTTTGGTTTAGCAAATCGCCTCCTTTCATTGGCCAGAAAATTAATTTCACACCTTATTGTGAAATCTTTTTTTTGGTCGTTTTGATCCGATTTTGCGGGTGTGCAAATCTACTTTGTGTTTTTTTTTTTAGTCATTTGTTGGAATATAGGATTTGTATCCTATAAGGTGTATTATGGTCTATTTGCACTTCTTCACCCACTTGAAATTCCTTTTTCAATTTGTTGGCTTCCTTTATTACTGAATAAAGTTTCTTAACTCTTTCATGTTCTTTGACACAGATCATCCTCCAGTCTTCTGCAGTTTGCAGGTATTTTTAATGGCCGATTTTTGTGTTTTTGTAAGACTGCTCTGATTGAACTAATTCTCTGCCTCCTTAAGATCTGGATACATGCAGACTATCAACATCAACTTTAGGATGATGAATGCGGTGGTATGTGAGAAGCTTTTTCGTTTTACACCCATTCGCTTAATGTCAGCAATGTTCCAATTAAAGATGTTGAAACTGTATTGCACCGCAGGGACAGCCAAAGTGTTTATGTCTGATTTTCTCTTTTGTAAATTCAAGTCGGTATTTAACACCAGACATACACGCCTGTTCTATTCTTTTCTTAATTTTCTTATTCATTTGGTTATGCTGTATTGCACCCCCTTCGCTGATTTCTAGGTATTTATAGGCTCGTATTCCAGCACCCTAATCTTTGTGACAAAATTCATATCTTTTGAGTGTGTTTCTGAAAATTCTGCCTTTCTTGAATGTTACTTTTGCACTATTATCTAATCCGATATCCATAAAAAAACAGGAATATAAAAATAGATGTAAGCATTTTTTGTAACTGTATTTTAAGTCTGACTTTATTTCAAATATAATTTTGTTTCTTTTCCCTTTAATTTTATATAAAAAAAAAATAAAGTTGAAATAAAGTCAGAGTTGAAATACAGTATAAAAATAAAATGCTTACATATTGAGAAGAGGCCAAAGAGGGTAAAATATTCAACATTTCGACGTCAACAAGAGTAATAAAAATCAAACTTTATAGAATAGATCACCACAATAAAGTCGGATTAAACCTATTCTTGTAATGTCTTTTACACGCTTCTCCCCAATAAAGTCTTCTCATTCTCTTTCATTCTCTATAGTGATTTTCCAAGTGTAGCTTACAGTGGCGCAAGGCCGAAAGTATGGGGTACCCAATGAGGATCTTTTTCACTCCCTATACAACATGCGTCCGAGTGGCGTTTTCTCATTGGGTGGGGTGAATTAATTTAAAACAGTACTTCATCTTTACTTTTGGAATGACAGTATAATTCCCCCCTCCTCCGCCCAAGATTTTCGTTTCTTCCCTTTGACGTTTTCCGATACTCTATTTGTAATCATGGCGACTCCTTTGGAAACTTTCAATGTTGTAATTAATATTGCTCTACACTGCCTTGAGACTTCTTTGTTCCCACAAGAAAAGAACAATAATCATCGCTGGGGAACACATGACAGCAAATCTCCGGCACTCTTTTCTACCTTCTCTACGACACTGGAAGCTTCTAAATGAATACAAAACACGAATCCACTATTCAATCTTTAGACAACTGCTAAGTTCTCAAGCAGAATATCAACTATTTACATTATTCTTTGAATTACACAGGTTCGTTCCTTGCATTCCTACATTCATATTAAGTCCATCACATACTTTGGGCTTACGGCCATATCTCGTTGAAATAACCTTTCCCATACGATCACCGAAGTTAAGCAACGTCGAGTGTGGTCAGTAGCTAGATGAGTGACAGCTTGTAATCTTGTATATGCGTTTAGATATTGGCTCGGAATTTTTATTCGGAGAGCCGAGTTCTAATTCCAGGTGGGTTCGTTCTATTCATTTACACGAAACTACCCTTGAGAAAGGTATGGACCATGGCGTTCTATACTCCAGGCCAAGTCATGGCGCAACTGAGAGCCAGAACTGGAGGCCTATTGAAAAATGTAGGATTTTCAGAAATTTTAGAAGAAAATGAAGTCAACCACTTTATGAAATACATAGAATAATATTTTTATTCACACCTGAGGATAATAGGATGTGTTGAAAGATAAATAAATGAAAATATGTATTTTTGCTATGAACACTGATAATTATTAAACAACACAAAGGGGTAATTATGATTTCTGGTAAAAAATATATTGAATCAGAAATTTATATTATTTACAGGTGTCACTGAATCCTTTATTCAATCTATTCCCTGTGAGTGAATAAAGACTTTGGTTTAAATTTACATTACAGTTACTGGGTTTGACAAACAGAATGCAAGAAGGCTGGAAGACATCAGCCGAAAGTGTGTATATAACAATCAATCATCACAGAAATATAGACAAATAAAGCAAAATCATTCTAGGAAAGTTTCAAAACTTTTAGAGATGGTTCTTTTTCTGATCTAGGTGTGCCATGTTTGCAAAAAAATTTCAAGACTATATTTGCAAAAATAGAAGCATGCTTTTTCTCCATGTTGAAAAAATTAAACTCAGAAATAAGCATAAAAATGTTACTTAATGGTTTATAGCAAACATTTTCCTTTATTGTATGGAAAAGGATGAAACAAAAAAATAAGCATTGACAAGTGTGGTCAGAAGGAACATTACTTTTCCACGGTCAATTAAAATGGTATATTTTCCATACTTTTCATAATAAAAATGGGTTTCACATTCACTGTGTTGATTTTCATTCCTTGTAATATATCCAGCTATGTACACAATTGGAAAAGATGGTTCTAAATTTTCCAGATTGTCAAATATTTCTGAACCTTCCTCACACACAAAGTTTATAATCACAAGATGTACATTGGTGATCTGGATTAACATCAAATTCATCAATATTTACATTTTGATTTAAAAGTAAAGATGACTGCTTAATATGCAGCTTTTCAATACATTGTTGAACATTTATAAAATAGGTGCCACCTGATCCTTGGCGAAGTTTACCAAATTCTTTTTCTAATGGATCAGTTGAAAATTGCCCAAGTAGTACATATTTATGACTTGTAGCTAAAAAGTGTCGACATAGACTAACAATTCCATTGCAAATATGTATGGCAGTAGCAGTGTTTTGGGATAATTGTTTTTTTACGATTACCTTGACTGCCAGCCATATTAAGAACCATTTTACCAAATTCAATGATAAAATCAAGTCGGGTGTCATTTGGAGAGTTGATTTCAGCTTATAGAGGATCATTATATAATTTATGAATTTGAAGGCATTTAACATTTAAAATTTTCCACCATGTCAAAACCTTGTTTATGAAAGGGCAGTATCATTCTTACCTGCACTTATTTCAGACTGAGTGAGAAGTGCATTATATGTTTTTTCAGAAAACACTCTGAGGCAAGTAGAAACCCGTTGTCTTTCTATTGGCTTTGGAGCAATGGAAATTTCATTTAAATTTGAAAGTTTGACTAGTCTTTCAGATTCAAAACGATATAACTGTTTAAGATGTGTCCATTTTGCAACTCGACTTACTCCATCATCATCAAAGATTAGTTCTCCTGTTTTTTTCTGTCAGCCACAAATTGCGAATATTTTTCAACAGATGAACATAATCAAAAAGCAAATGTTTATTATCTTCAGTTAACCAAGGTTTTTCAGGAAGTGTAGGATTTATGCGGTTTCCACCACATATAGACTTTACATCAGCTGGTACAGATGTGATGGCTTGGACTGTTAACTCGATTTGTTCAAATAAAAAGGCGGATGTTAATTTTGAAATTGGAATCAATTTCGTAAGAAAATTTGGACCCCCATTGAGACATATCAACATTATACCAAGTACTGGTTGAGCAAGTACAGATGGATTGTCAACTGATTTACCAAATAGTTGTTTGCCATGATATAAAAACATCTTTTGATATGTACTTCATCATGGAGAATTATGCACCCTTTTTACTGGTATTAAGAGTATTAAATATAGATAACAAAAAGATTTTTCATTAAGTTTTGAAACTTTTGACGTCATCCTTCATAATGTTGCTAATGAGGGTAATTGAAAATCATATCTTAATTCATTATACAATGTCCGTGATCTTGCATAGTACCCAAAAGCATGCACAACTATATCTGAGCTGTATTTTATTCCAACCATTTTGGGAGCCATTGCTAAACATTGTTAACTCAGGATATTTTTCTTGTGATCAAAAGCCATAGAATTTAAATATCGGATGAGTTCTTCCAATTTTGACCAGATATCAACTGTATTTATATGATTTTTGGACAGGCTGCTAATATAACACTTAACTCCATAATGAAATGTTTCAAAGCACAAATTGTTATAAATTTTCAACATAAAGAGTAGGAATACCACCAATAGATTTTGATAATTGAACAGTTAAAATATCAAAAATGCTACAACTGGACATATAAACTCTTTTTTGTTGTTAAGCAGACTTTCTTTCAAATTTGTATAATTATATCTAATTCTAAAAAAGCATTAAGTTCATCAGCAATTTGATTTCTAACAGTACTGGAGGGTTTTTTTCATATTCCTTTGAACAGCTGAGGGTGTTGGTATTTGACTACTTGGCACACCTGGCCATACAAATGGTGGATTTGTGGGACGTATTTTTCCATTAACCTTTATAGTATCAAAATTTGAAGGCCAATGTTGTTTACTTTAAAACTTTATATTAAATTTAAAAACATTCATAAGTAGCCTTTCCTTTGGTTTGGTTATTTTAATACGCTTTAAAGTTTAAACTATATAAATAGGAATATAACTTTTTTTACCTTGAAGCAAAACAATTAAGAGTAAAGTAAAAATAAAGCATTTTGTCCTTTAACAACAATATCAGAAAATATTAAAATAAATATGATAAATAATGGTATTATTATACTTGTCTTGTAAAATAAATTTTGTTGTCAAAAGGCGTAAAAAAAAATAATTAAAATATTGACATTAACTGCATATAATAAATTTATTAATGTTATTTTTTTCTTTAATTCTAATAAGTAAAAAAATACTTACAGTTCACCAATTGTTAACTAATGTAGTAAAAATAATCATTTATTCTTTAACTTCGGAAACAAAAGCGCGAAGAAATTCGTTTGTTTTGTTTTTTTTTAATGGAAATGTTGGATAAAATTTTAATAGAGAAATGATAATGAACCTTTCTCTATTAAAATTCTATTCAAATTTATTATTCAAACTTAAACTTTTAATAGAAAAATGTTGAATTATGCTAATTTTTTTATCATGGTTAAAAACTTGAGAAAATTAAACTTTAATTTCGTTGACGTTATGTTTTCACTCATACTTAACTAACAATGTTTTTTTTAGCGATATCAAAAATAAATATCAAATTAAGTAATGACATTGAATTTATGAAAAAAAAAAATTTTATTCATTTTATAATAAAAATAGTTTTCTTTACGTCTTTGAAGAAACTAAATTAAATTCTGTTCAAATTTGTTAAACGTTGTTTTGTTTTGCTTCTTAACTTAAAATAACACAAATTTCTCAAAAAGAATTGCATTTTATCAATAAATAATTCTTTAAACTGTAATCAAAAAATGTTGAACAAACTTTAAGAGGAAAAATGCCAAAAATGAATTAAACTTTAATTTAAAAATGTTAGGGCTTTTTTAAACTTAGGTAAATCCGAGTACATTTAAGCACCAAAGTTTACTTTTTACAATTTAAATATAAATAATGTATGAACTCAAGCTAAAATAATCAAATATACTTATTTCAAATAAATAAGTTAAATGATATTCCAACCAAAGGTAAAATTAAAAGATTCCTTTGAATTTCTCGAGCCAACAACATAAGAGTACACAGTACGCAGCAGTTCGCTCAAACAAACTGAAACTAAAACAATCTAATTGTCAGCCGGCCTCTAGTCTAACGAGGTAGCAGCGCTACGCAGTGGCCTGTTAATACAGAACGCCATGGTATGGACCCACCCCTTCTTCATCTAGATCTGGACTAATTAGCAACATTTGCATAACTAAGTCATTATGCGGGTAGATAACCGCTCAGAATTGTTATTCAGACAGTTGAGTTCTATTTCCAGTTGCGTTCGTAATATAAACTTAGACGCAACTCCGCTTGAGAAAAATATGAACCCACCACTTCTCCCTTCAGTTATGTGTTAATTATTAAGATTTGCAAAACTAAATTATTATTTCCCTACCTCCAAAAATATCTTAAAATCTAAAAATATTTTAATGGGTTAATAAGCCATGGGAACAAAAATCGACTGACCACCAAGTATTTCTAAATTCATTGACTCAATTTTCACACATCTTTACATTTTATTGATAAAAAGGGTTTTAAATTTCCTCCCCATGTTCAAGGCCACCTATTTTGCACAATATTAAACGTAACCTCTCCCCAAAATGTGATATGTTTCTTATTCGTTTTTTATATATGCTTATCGCATATAATTCATATGATTAAAATCATTTAAAATTAGAATTGTTACGAGAGATCAATGTATTACGCTTTTCACATTAACTACTTTGCCCATAAATGTGTCTTAAAATCTCGGTGAAGAAAATACTTTTCCTGCGGGAATCTAACACTTTCTAGGGAACCCACTGTCATATAACACTCTCATCACCAAATAATACTAATACTACTACTACTACTACTAATCATAATAATAATAATAATAATAAAATTATGAGAAAAAATATATAATATAACCTTAATGCGCATATATATATATATATATATATATATATATATATATAATTATTTATTTAAAAACTCGCGACATAAGAGGTCCCATGTTTCAAAACAAGAGCCAAAAACTTCAATATAATTATTTGAATTAAATTGAGTTAAAGTAAGCTCTGTTCCATAAACAGAAAATAAATCCAAATCATAATAATATTAGATTATATATATAGTAATGATAATAAATAATATACATGATGTAAGCATCAGCATGATAATCGCATAAATATTCACATACAGTACCAGACCCAGATATTTATATGTGTGTGTGTGTGTGTGTGTGTGTGTGTTAGAGAGAGAGAGAGAGAGAGTGACAAACACACAAATACACAAACACTTGCATACGTATATACGAACATATGTAAACATATATGCTTGTACCCATATAAAATACCTTCCCTTACACGTGATATTAAGTTGGTATATCGTCTTGATGTAACCCCCTAAGAAAATTTTCTAGGTCAATTTATTTTTATTATTGTTTCCGCTTATATTTTTTTCCTTTTTTTATTTTTGTATAACTCTCTGGAATATATTGATTCCATTTCGTAAAATATAGTCTGTCTGAAGAGATGAATATACATATATATTCATCGAAATAAATTTATTACCGAATAAAGATAACAAATGTACGGCCACCATTCTCGACGGATTTCCACCAAACTTTACATGCACATGCTCCATGTTAGCGGGAAGGCCATGGCTGACTTTGCATTTCTGTGACGTCCTCGCTTGTTCGGGTGTCGCCGCTCCAAACGTGACATCCGCCTGTCTGCGTCAGTCGTGCTATCCCGTCCTGTGACGACCAACTGGCTTGGTATTGGTCGCGGCACCCAAATGTGACGTTCTAACATTTGGTGATTCGGATGGGAATCTGGTTAGATTCGATATCAGCCTCGTCGTTCCCAACTCGCCTCCAACGTCTGGTTACCGAAGTAATTATTTTGATCTCCAGTCAGCCTACCCACGTTGTGAATTGATCTAGGCAGACGAAATCAATTAGTCGCTGGGGCCGTATGCAAGCTGAGTTCGAATAAAGGCGATATCGCACAAGTATATGCAAAACAAAATAAAATAATAACTCGAAAAGTTCAAATGTGTTAAAAAGGATAACAATATTTTATATCTGGTTGCTGAATATAGGACTACGTCTTTCTCCCAAAACCGCTATATGGATTCGTGACACGTTGTTTTTGTTAGGCGAGTCTTAACATCTTACGAAACTGGTTCTTGGTGTGTCTTCAGGCGATATTCGTGAAAATTGTTTTGGTGGTATGAGTCTAAGTCGTTCTTCAAAAATAAATTGTTCTTGATTAGAAGATGAGTACGGAAGTTGCGCGAATCTTAGTCAGCTAATGCGTGGTGGGTCTTCAGAGCTCACAACTTAAACTCGAACTCACTAGAACAACTGAAACTCTGGAAAACTGGAAACTGAAATGATTTTCGCTTGCTGCGACTTTGCTTATATGGACGCCGACCCAAACCGGGGTGCGCTCGTCTGGGTTTGAGGTTCCTTGATAATTCCAAATCCACAATCCCCTTCTTTTGTTTTCGGCCAGGAAAAATTTATTATTTCCATTTTTGGAAGTCTTCTCTTACTCCCACCTTCTTCTATTCTCATATGGGTCACTTACCATACCCTCAGAAGGAGTCAACGGTTTTTCTGTTCCTTCGCAGTAACATCTCATACCTATCCCCTTAATGGGTGGTAGCAGGCCTCTCCCCCTGCATCACATGATCACCTCCGCCTGGCTCTCGTTAACATTCATCCAATTGGCGTTCAAGAGTGTGGGTGTGACAAGACTAACCTTGTTTTTTTGTTTTTTAAATATCTTACTCAAAAAAAAAATTATTATTTTTTTTTTTTTCTATTTCCTTTCTTTCTTTTCTTTTCTTCTTCTCTGGCCACCAACAGAACAATACGGTAGTGTGATAATCTCAATTCTTATCCCAAAGTCACTTTCATATGGAATTCGTCAATCAGATTTTCGCCAGCACCAAGTGGCTGGTCAACCAGACACACTCACTCTCCGGCGCCAACCACTGATAAGATGAAACGATTTTCTGATAATATTGTTTCGCTGCCATAGTCAAATTTCAACACAAAACAGATACCATGTCTAACGATATCTTTCCATCTACAAAGACTTAACCTATTGTTTTTTTTTTTTGTTTTTTTTTTGCAACTCGTGTGTGGTCAGGACATTCTTATTTCTCGGTCAACGGAAAATCTTTTCCCGATAATATAAGTTCGCCACCATGACACAGTTAATTTTTTATCCATTCAAAACTCTGTATCTGGTTATTTGCCTCACCTGGAATTTGTCAATTAGCTTTTCGACGATGGCCATAAAAATTTTCACCATTCTTCATTATCAAAATAACATCGCTAAATGCCCCTTTTGTGATGGCTTTCCTTTATCATCTAAGTTTTAACGCTCGCCTCTGTTCTTCTTTCTTTTTTTTTCTTCCTTTTTCCTTGCAGCCATCGATTTTTTTTCTTCCTTTTTCCTTGCAGCCATCGATAGTGGAAATAATCTATTTTTTCATGCTTCTGTGGCAGTTTTCATGTAGTTTGCGGCCATTTTCTACTGGCCAGAGTGAGAGCCTATAGCTGGCTGCCACGAATATGCAGGAAGATTCTATTGGTCAGCGTGAGATTCAACAGCTGACTGACACTAATGTTAAATAGCATGCTAGCATGCAAAAAACATCGATAGCTGCATTCGTCACAAGTGGGAAAAATCTCAGTCTGCAAGGCAATTTACTCCAATTGGCACATTCGCTTGCTTAAACTCAACGTTGATTCTGAAAAATTTAGTATAGTGCTTAGAAAAAAATTGCAGTGTGAGGCAAGAAGTAAGGCATGCAGCAACATCAGCACGGCAAAGGGCACTCTTTTAAAGGCAAGGAAGGGCAAAAATATTTTAAGTCAGGTGATAGCGATTGCTGTATGATCACGGGAAACGCGATGCTGCTAGTATATATATATATATATATATATATATATATATATATATATATATATATATATATATATCCACTGACCCATAATTACGCGATATCTAAAAAGAAAAAATAAATGGGAATGCATTGTTTTAGGAATCAACTTGTTGAACCATTGAAAAATATGTAATGACGGCTCATGAATTCCGTAAATGATTAAAATATATTGGTCTCTTTACGTACTATTTTAGCCAGAAACCAAGAAATGGTTCGCGCAGAAAAATGAATAAATAAATAGAAACTCAAAACAAAGAATTTTCGTTCTTCTTAAATCTCACAGACACGCACGCGCGCACACACTGCGCACACACACACACACACACACACACACACACACACACACACACACACACACATATATATATATATATATATATATATATATATATATATATATATATGTATGTATGTATATCCCGGTACGTAAACAAAGTAATTGTAACTAACATTTCTTGAAAATGATTGTGTTGTTCGAATGTACTTTAGCAAATCAGTAACACAATATGAATTTTAGAAAATCTATCCAAAATTTCGAGGACAATACATTTTAAAGGACTGCAGATCATCAGACTTTACTTTCTTTCAACCTTTGGAAGTAAATTCTGATGATCCACAGTTTTTTAAAAGGGCTGTGTGTAATAATTTATTACATGGAACCTTAAATTGGTCTGTTTTTTTTATTTTATATATATATATATATATATATATATATATATATATATATATATGAGTGTATATGTGTGCGCGCGCGTGTGTTTGGAAATACGTAAAACTGGAAACATTTTTTGTGTGAAGCGTTTCGGCCTTTCGTACTTCATTTGACTAATGTAATGAAGGTCTGACAAGAATGGAAAATGTTGTAAGAACCTGGACACAAATTTACTGTCGATGATCTTGCGATCGAAACATTTTCTATAGATTTTCGTAAATCGCTTTCTCTATTAATTGATGTAACAGTTTTTGAAAGTGAATTTGTTTGTCAGACATGAGCAATTAATGAAGTGAGTGTGTTATTTTGTCAAATATCCATTTTGTTTTCAAATAGCCATTTATCTAAATTCCTCGAGGTTTTTCCTGTGTATTCCTCATGACAAATATTTCAGGTGATTGTGTAAGTTTCTCCTTGATGTTTTAGCATATTATTATTGTTTTTTATATTGTTTAAGTCTTTATTTTGTTTCCAGAAGTAATTTTAATCAACTTCCTCTAAAACTTAGACACAATCTTTTTAGTTGTAGTTGTGTTAGTGTTGCTGGGTAGAACAACATATTTGATTTGCTGGTTTGTCAGAATAGTCCCCTCGTTTATGTGGAAATATTTTACAAGCCTTTTGTTTCGCATTACATGTGAAATAACTGCAGTATTAGAGGTTCTTAAATTAGTTTTCGTATATTTCTTCCTTAATATTGAGTGCTACAAATTCTGAATGCCCTTAAAAAGAATCCTAACATTGTTCTGTTATATGCAAATGAATATATCCTTCTCTTCCATATATCTTTGTGTTTTTGTATTCATTTATGTTTTTTTTTTTGTGTTTTTGTGTGCTCCGGATGGAGGTAATATAATAGAAATTTTTAACATATTAAATTGTTACTCTATACACAGATTTTTTTTTTATCGACTGTTGTCATATAATCGTCTGCACATTGATAGGTTAGGCTTTTCTCACCGATGTGACGGAACGTAGCATAAGTAGTGTGCCAAATACTGACCACATTATTTACGCTCGTCATTTTTGGATATAAAATCCTTTCTTTTATGCCAACGGGCTTTGCAACAATTTTAGAACAATCGATAAATAGCCATTATCTTTTCTTACTTCACTTAGTTGTCTCCCTTTTTTTGTCGCGCCAATCTCCATTATCTGGTCAGCTCGTTTCCCTATCGCAGATTACACGGTTCTTACCCACAGTATTCTATCACTTCTGGGCATTGGGGAAGATACTAAGGAGTCTTTAAATAATGAAGTATTTGTAAATAGAAAATGAAAAGAAAACAAATTCAACTCCTACCATTATACATAGGAATGGAACTGCTATGACTGCAAGTATCAGGGATTTAAAAGGTAAGAAATTATTGTCATCGAAAGTAACCTCAACAATGAAAGATAAGCCAAAAATAAGTATGGGAGGAAAAGAAAACTGAATGAGTTCAAGACCTTTTCTGGAATATGAAATATGAAGGAATTTGTGTATAATCCTCTTGATACCGACAGAAGAAAGGTATCTCATCCGTATTACTCATGTAAGTAAACTCTCCAAAGTGGCACAAAAAGAAATGTGAATATAACATAAATATCGTACATTGGATGTGAGGATGGTGTTATGGTTATTGGCTTATAATGGAAAACGCTGAACCTAGTTCGAATTCCTCATGAATTCACAACATTCACTTTCATGAAAATACTCTTAGACAGGAATCCTTCTCCCAGCCAGCTTGACGTTAAATAGTCGGACGCATTGAGCTCTTTATTCTGAATTCAAAACTGGAAATAAGGTCCAGCTCATGTAAAGCTTACTTATTGCAATACCATCTCCAAGCTTCTTAGGACACTTCGACGTTGTTTAATGCTTAGCAAGTCTCGCTAGAACAATTACACACAGTAGTGACTTCGATTCTCACTGGGGGCCCCATATTTCGGTATTGTGTCATAGCTAAGCTACTCTTAGTAGATCACCAACTCGTAGAATTTTTGACGCTGTTGCCCCACACTCAACAACGGAGTGTACGGGAGTTGAGAAAAATATAGTAACTTACTATAAATTAATTAGAAATGTTGCTTTCCTTAACAAAGATGATACCATAATTTCTCGAAAATAATACGCATTTTTAAAAAAATTACATGTGGTAGTAGGGGTACGTATTATAAATAGATTTACACCAAAATATTGATTTATAATAATAATTATATACATGTTCTAAAGTAAGAAAGATATTATCCCAATTTTCATTTTAGATCCAACAATAATAATTGTAACATTTTTGTCAATAAATACAGTGTAACCCGGATATAAGAGAGTTGTCGGAAGCGGAGAAGAAGTCTCTTATATCTGGGTTTCTCTTATATCCGGGTTTAGTCTAATTTATATACATTAACACAGGCTCTAATTTGGGACCAGAGAAAATCTCTCTTATATCCGGGTTTCTCTTATATCCGGGTCTCTTATATCCGGGTTACACTGTATATGTTTATCCGTAACTACATTTTTTTATTTGGTAAAAAAATATATAAAAATAACAATTTCGAAGAAAAGAGGTTATCAATTTAACAATTTATTGAAATTTTAATTTTCATCATCATCATCATCATCATCACTTTCTTTCCGAGAATCAATATCTAAACTGTCATTAAACAAATTATGATTCACAATATTATATTCCTCCTGTTCAAAATTATCTTCGGCTTCTTCAGTTTCATATTCTCTAGCTGCAGCTCTTTTTATTATTCATTCTATTAATTCTGTTACTTTTTCTTTAAAATTTGCACTATAACTCACACGTGTTGTCGACATTTTGGCGGTAAAATAAATTGTTATATTTATTGGAAAAGCCGACCCGGTTAATTTTCAACATTATTTTAGCCGCTTAGTTTCGATTTCCTTCTTAATGTCAAGGTCGACAATATGTCTTGGTAATTATTTTTTTGTCAAAATTTATAGATGCTTATTATACGTAAGGATAGATAAAGTTCTTAATTTTTGGACCATTTGTTGGGTTGCGTATTATATTTCCGTGCCTATTATTTTCGATAAATTACGGTATTTATTCCAGAAATAATCGGGTCGAGCGCTTTTTGAGAAACGTATATCGGTCCTTCTGTATGACAATGAATGATGGATAATCTCCACAAAGAGGAAGGAGAGATGTGAAGCTAAATAAATGCAGTTCTCTCGAACGGAATTGATGATAGCATTATAATTAACATCAGGAAACATTTGGAGCATCAAGGGCATACAATTAATTAAGAGGGCCCGAGATATTTGACTCACACAGATCAGACTGAAAGCAAGAAGAGCAGAGAAAAACAACTCATAAGCTACCTAACCAGCTTGTGTAAATGGATGACAGAACAGTGTTTAGGGAGATAGTAAAACGACAACATTTAATAAGAGTTACATAGCAGAAAAAATTCAGGAGAGCCATGATCGACAATGTCCTGAGTGGAAATGACACATAGAAGAAGATGAACGAGAACAAGATGAATATACTTTAATTCAAGCATATATATATATATATATATATATATATATATATATATATATATATAAGGCAGGATGTGTGTGTGTCTGTGTGTAACGAATGCACGGCCGCAATTTTCGACGGATTTGCACTAAAATTTACATGCACATGCTCCAAGTTAGCGGCAAGGCCAAGACCGACGTTGCATTTCCCAACTCCCATCGATAGTGGAAATAATCGATTTTTTCATGCTTCTCCGCCAGTTTTCATGCAGTTTGCGGCCATTTTGTACTGAACAGAGTGAGAGCCTATAGCTGGCTGCCACGAATAGGCAGGAAGATTCTATTGGCCAGCGTGAGAGCCAACAGCTGACTGACACGAATGTTAACTAATATGCTAAATCGATAGCTGCATTCGTCACAAGTGGGAAAAATTTAAATCTGCATGGCACTTTTCTCCAGTTGCCTCATTCGCTTGCTTAAATTCAACGTTGATTCTGATTCCGCAGAACTTGTTTTGGGTGTGAAAAAGTATTTGTTGTTAACATTCTTTTTTCATTTGGTTTTTCCAGTTACGAGTCCTTTTTTAAAGTTGATCGTTTTGTGTTAATTTTGTTTTGTTCTTTTTTCGTAACAGATTTAATATTTAGTATAGATCTTAGAAAAAATTCGCAGTGTGAGATAGGCAAGAGGAAAGGCATGTAGCAACACCAGCACGGCAAAGGGCACTCCTTTAAAGGCAAGAAATGGTGAAAATATTTTAAGTCAAGTGATAGAAATTGCTGTATGAGTCATACGATTTTTGAATTAAGTACGGGCAACGCCGGGCCATGCTGCTAGTATATATATATATATATATATATATATATATATATATATATATATATGATCCATTTTTTCCACGATATTTCGCCATTTTTAGACGGTCAAGAATCTAGCTCTTGTTTGTGTGATGAATATGTCTAAGCGCTTTTTTCAGACTTTTTTTTCTTCCCATTCAGATATTTTCGAACTCAAAATTAGTGGTAATTCGAATGCATGAGGTTAATTGAACATGTCGTGTAGAATAGATTATCTCAGACAAACCATCCCAATTTCTGCTTGTTTGCAAAGAGACGTGAGGTTTGTCGTTGTTCTGCTGAAAGATAACACTAGACTGGCCAGTTCCGGATAATTTTTCATTAATTGCTGGGTTTTAAGCGATACATTTGATGAAATTACTTTTCTGATTGCAACCTCAGATTTACTCGAAAGGAGTTCGCGATGCATAATGCGCTTCTAATCAGAACGGGAGCACAGCGTTATCTTTCTCGGACACAGTTGGGACTTTTAAGATATTAACAATGGCCCATTTCGCTTTGTTCACGTTCATTTCCGCTTCAAATTTTCCTTGCCTGCATATCGTTCTTTACCAAAAGATTAACCGTAGGTGTTGCTCTGTGAGCCGATAAATCCAGGCGGAAACATCGTCCATAATTTCTTTCCGGGTAAATCGTGAATCACACAAATATCGTATTCATGTTTTTTTTTTCTCAAATCCCATAAAAAACGCATGTGAAATATGTGGATAATATCTGTGTATTGTGATACCTGGATCATTCTAATCAGCAATTCGATTTGTTACCGATCAACGGCTACAGGACTATCGGAATGTTTATGTTTTCTCTATATAAACCTAGCTATTGAACCTAAACAAAGACTTATGAAAGGAAAGAGAGTCGGTCACATAAATGGCACAGATTCATTCTTATTCTTTTTATAGTGTTGTTTTGCTTTTCGTAAATAAAGAAGAAGCACTATATAACGAAAATGCATTTCATTTTCCTGTACATTCACTATTAATCTAGGAACATTTAAAATTCCCAACACACACAGTATAATTGTATAGAGTGAAGAATCTACTTGTCACATTTTATAATATATGCTTATATCAAACAGTAAACTAAGTCAAACATACAGCTATCATCTATTGAACAACAACATTAACTTTTTATTCAGCCCAATATTTCAAGAGTTTGTCAAAGAGATCAAAAGACGCTGAAATGCCATCCTTATAGAGAAATTGATGAAACATGAAAGGGAATGCATATTAGATTCGATCAATAAAAACTTAAGAAAAAATCTACAAGTCAGATTTGAGTAAAAATCTTAGAGCTACAAATGACAGGAAATTGTGGAGAGCCATGATAGCCAACGTCCTGAAAGGAGGTGGCACATCGAAGATCTTAGAGCAAGGTCATTTTGCTCGTACAGGTGTATATAATGCTTCTTCTTTGTTTACGAAACGCAGTATATATCAAAATATTTCTTTCCAGCACAGAATTCCTGTTTTTATTAACATGACACGATAGACATTTAACAGTAATGAATGTCAATGCTCAGCTGAGCAGAAATTGAATCCGAATGTAAGAATAACGTTTATAAAACATATGATATGAGAAACATAAAATAATAATGACCGGCGACTCGTTTCCTAGCGCATCCGTCGACCAGGGTGACGAGCTAGTATCGGTCACAGACTCGCATATGTATTAGTTCAACGTACAGAGAGAACCCCTATGGTTTATAGTGCAACTATGCTGAACGGACCATAATTACAGAAGGCACAATCTGGTGAGATGAACAGTTTGAACAAAATCATATACGTTGACATGTGATTTCGTGATGAAGCAAAGATAGAAGTCTCCTGAACAGCTCCCAAATTCGGTCAAAAGTTTTGGGTCAACACTTGCTATGGTTTTGAGTCACTTTACGAAGGTGCTGCAGTTTGGGATCGTCAGTCTGATAACATGAAGGTGTCGCCTTCCTGAGAAAACGATCATGGTGTTATTCGAACCCGGATCTATTGGTGATAAAGCGAACTTCCTGACTTCTCTCCCACACGCCCATCTTCTTTATATGCCATTACTACTCACGTTGTAAGTGATCATGGATTTCCAAAACTTCTTGTCTCTTGTAGATCGTTATAAATTTTGGCTTTATGTTATTTCTCCTCAACCTTGTTTCATCATCCATATACTCAAGCTCACTAAGTATGTTAAGCATTATTTACCTCTGTGTCTCTTGCCTTCAATCTGTCCTGTGATTATAAAATTTTCTAAGCCGTCCTTCCTCAATATGTATCCCAGAAATATCAACTGCCTCTTCCTGATGTTAAGTATAAGTTATTTCATCGTTGCTCACTTGTTCGGTCATTTTTATTCTCAGTATTTTTCTGTAGAACCTTCTGTTGCTTCAGGTTTTCACGTCATCTTTGAGCAGATTGTCCAGAACTGACTGTCATACACGAGGACAGATATTACGTAACAGTTTAGTACTCTTCCTTGTTTCTAGTGGAATTATTCTATTTCTTAGTACTCAGCTTAGCTTTTGGAGTTTTGTTGTGGAGTAGTTTTTCACAGTGGAGGCTTGTATTTCAAGAAGTCGTCTTAAATTAGGTTCAACGTACAAAACGTTAGGAACTTGGAAAATAAGAGTTAATGACGTAGCAATCTAGTTGAGGTGGTTGGTACTTCAATGTCCGATATCGTCTGACTCGCTCAACACCACTGAGCCGAACTGGCGACCGCCACCACCACTTATTACTTATTATCTGTGGGAGAGTCCATTACAATAGAATAGGTAATATAGCATGACAAGTTTATCTTTGACTATCCCAATATACTATCGGATTTCAGAGTGACAATTTCCGTTCATTGTTAAAACACTTCCCACATATTTAAATTTCCGCGCTTTTTTTTATTCTTGTATCTTTGATGTGCACTTTGTGTTCATCATTTTTGCTTATAATCGTCCATTCTGTATTTTTTTTTAAGCTTTTCACCCCAGGGAAGGCGGGAAGCCACTAGGACGCAAGGGGTTACAGAAGATTTGGAGCAAGATCAGATAGGAGGGATAGAGGAAAGAATGAGGAGAAGAACAGACAGAGAGAGGCGATGGCGCGTCTGTGAGAAAGTGACTGTAGACGAGTATCCATGCATTTAATGTTTAATCCTTTCTTCTCGCTTTCCTTCGCTACTTTTTAAAGAGATTTGTAGTTTTTTTTTATGTGTCTGTAATCAACACTATGCCATCTGCATATCTTAAGGATGGGGGTGCCAATAATGAATCCTGGTAGGACTACTAGTTCACTCAGAATCGTCTCGCTGTATAGGTTGAATGAGTTTATTTAACCCCTTTTAATTTTTGTATATTTCTGAAATCATTTATCATCCTTTTGTATGAATTTTGCTGCCAGTATACGTTCTTGATTATTCTCATATATTTCCTAGGTTTGCTGAGCAGTTTGATCGCCTATAATAAACATATTGATGAAGAAATGGCTGAATATTTTCAGCAACTTGATGTCGCTTGATCTTCTCCACTACATACCATTACTTCAAACTGATGTGGTAATACAACGATTTCAAATAATAACGAGTCAAATTCTGAAAAAAACAAACAAACAAAAAATAAACAAATGACATTCAGGAACAATTCGTAGTTGATTTTTGAAATTTGCTCACTTAATTTACATTCATGATTTATTTTATTTTTTTAATAAAAAAAATTAAATTCTCTTCCATTTTAAAATACGAACAATGTTTCACAGATCTAATGTCGAAACGCAGAAAATTTCCTCATTATTCTTCCCAATTCTTCAGCGCGCCTACACATTTATCTTTTTCTCTCTCTCTCTCTCCTCGCTTTATTTCTTCAAACCTTAGCCCTGTTAATCAAGTAAAGACGGGCTAACAAGGAACTAGGGGCAATCAGCAACCGTAAGGAGAGATTAGTTCATTTATTCGCGTTTCACGATTACTAATCTCCGTTGTCCCGCCTTCATTATATGCGAAACGGCAACAATGCTTTTCCAGCTTAATGAGAGTGAACGCTGGTCGTATTAAATGAACTGAACCCAAAGACCATCACATCTCCCGTCGTCACCTTCTATAAAGAAGTGTTTCTTTAAATGAAGTTACAGATTACATCAGTGTCTTATATATTTTTCATCATACTGGGCTTTGGTTTCTCGGCGTTGTATGCATCAGCTGTGATAAGCGAATGCTCTAGCAGTTATATTTCAATCTAAAATCAATGAGTTTCTTTCTGAATCATTATCATTATCAGTATGTTATGTTCAAAGAAAACTGAAAACCTGTTTTTGATATACATTGATTAATAATCGAAAAAGCACAGAGCAATCGAATATTTTAATCTTGAAAGTCGATTGATGTATTTTATTTTCAAGATAATGCAAAAAGGGTTTTTTTTTTCGCAGATTATAGTTATATTTGAATATCTGTGATGCGGAGTTACAATTATTTACACTAAATATTCCGACTCTTCTCCTTATCATTGTTGTTGTTATCACGATGTTTCAACAGTTTCACTCTCCGTTATTCCTCAGGTGGATATCGATCTGGATAACTTACAGGGAATTCTGAATTGAAACCTTTTTTAACTAGATATCTCTAAACGATATAACTACACATGAGCAGTAGAACGAGAACAGTCTATCACTGTAGATGAAATAAAGTGTTTAGTTCAGATTTCTATGTACGTTACCCAAATCAATTTACATCTGAGGAAAGCCGGAGGGTAAAAACTACAGAAACGTTATCATAACGACGACAAAGATGAGGTCAACAGTCCGCAAATAAATAGTATACATAAATATTATATTGGTGATGATCAAGGATTTGTAGATTTGTTTTTTTTCCATCGGTGTCTTTTTAACAGGTGATTTCGTTTTACACGTGACTGAAATTCATAATATACTTTCTAATATAATGGAATATGCATACACCAGTGTTCCCCCTCACTGGAATATGATTGGCTGGTGTCCGTCATAAATACTGTCAGACGTGTAGGTACGAGAGTCAAGAAAGCCTTAGTCTGAGTGCTAAGTCTATAACAACGCCCATTGGACTACACCATTGATCTACACTTCTTACCTGCGACTACGACGCGTACAAGTCGATTACTGCTACCGTATTATACTTGGTTATAGTAGCCAAAACCACTTAACTACTTCGTTGAAATATATTCTATTTCCGGGACATATCACTTTCATATTCTGAATTGGGATATTTCAGTTGATATGACCATATCACTTTGAAACATCAGTTGTCATTCGATCACCGAAGTTAAGTAACGTTGATGATGGTCAGTAATCAGGTGGGGGAGTAATGTGGAATATCAAGTGTTGTAAGCTACCTATACACTAACAGAAGACATCAAAATATGAAGTCGATTCTGAACTAACAGGTTGCAAAAATTAAAAGAATTAGAATGTGTTCTTTTCATGCGAAGTTTGTGAGAAATAAATATTTTGAATTGGAGGAAAATGAGAAACATTTTCGTCATTTGAGGCTCTCTCATTTTGAGAGATGATGAAACTGTGTACAAACACAAGAAATATATGTGCCATTTAGAGGCGTCGGTGTTGTTGCTGAGAGATCAGCATTGAAAATTTCGATCTGGAAAATGGAGAACGGTCTGGCTGATCTTGATGACGATTTTACAAATTGAAACGATGATAAAAAAATATAATCCATGTCACACGACACGAGACGTTACAAGCATAATCCACATATCTCAAGAATATTGTGAGTCATTTGAAAACACTTAGCGATGTGAATCAATGTTTGGGTGTCTCGTCATTAAAGAGGGAAAAAAATGAATGGGCCGAGTTTGTTTTAGACTCTCTCCACTAATGTGGAGGGGGAAATACTGGAAAAAAAAACGACAAACCTATTTACATCCAAAGGTGATGATTTGATGAAAAATATTGTTACATTCCCAGCCATACAACGAGATATTGAGTTCATGCAAGGCCTCTTCCGAGCTGAATCGATTAAAAGCAGCAGTTCCAGAAAAGCGTCCGTAATCGGCCAGTCGAAGGGAGTCCTCTTTCATCAGAACAACACCAGACGCCATGTGTCATTGCAAATCTGCAGGAAATTGAAGTTTTGGCCATGATGTCTTACCGCTCACCTGATATTACACCTCCAGATTAACACATTTTGATCAATACACTATTCTTATTATAATAACAACCACTAAAACATTTAGAACAGTTAATCGCAAAGAAAAATTCAGATTCTGGGAGCATAAAATCGTGAAGCCATTTCAAAGATGGCGATTGTTATCTGAATAAACACTGACGGGCTATAAAACTTTGTTACGACTAAATTTTTTCAGGATAAGAATTATTCCATTGAATTCACGCTGAGAACTGATTCATTTTTGGTTAGTTATTTGTGACTGTTTTGTTTTCTACAGCTTATGAAATTTTTGCAGTTTACTTAAAGCCAGAAAACATTGTAGATTATAAGAATATGTTTTCTAAATAATAAAGTTCTACTGATAAAGGTTTTAGTAAGAGAGAAAGTGGATTTATAATTTTCAAAAGAATATTTGCACGTAAGTGAATATAACGAAACCAACAAGAATTGGAACTCGGCTCTCTGACTAACACTTTTGAGCCATTATCGGTTACACCACCTGCACCCGTCCTGGGTATGACGATAAACTACATCCGGCAGCAGGCCTCTGATCAGGAGATTTTAAGGAGCAATCTTTTAATTTCTTTTTTTCGAAGGTTCACATTGACGTTGGTGGTAGCGCCTATTATGGTCTCAGCTATGGGAAAATAGTTATCCCCCAAAATCCGGTCAAACGACTATGAAATAATCATTTTATTACAGAAATACCAGCAATACATTTCCATAGTAAACATATAAATATAATAAAAATACCAGCCATACATTTTGTAAAGGGAATTAATAATGCTCCCAAGAAAATTTCGGCAGTAAATGACCCCTAAGCAGTTTAGAGTGGCCTCAGAATCGTTTTAGTCTGGAGAAATAAACTACATCCAATTACAAAATATAATTACGTAATCCCAACTCAACATAAATAAAAAGTATTTAGAACTAGTATGGAGTAGGTCCTCCATTTGCTAGTTTCAGTTCTTGTATTCGATTTTTCATGGATTTGATCAAGTTATCAACAATCGTTTGATTATTATTTTGCCACTTCTTTAGCAATGTTTCTTTAAGGGTTGCCACTGACGTGATTTTGGTTGAACGCTCTCAAAGTTTTCAGTAAAGGCGCTGCCAAACATGCTCTATTGGATTCATGTCAGGACTTTGGGCTACCCATGGCAGTGACTTGAGTCCTTGCGATTCCTTCTAAGCCTTTGCTACTTTGCTCGGATGATATGGCGCTCCATCTTCTTAAAAATGGTAGACATTCTTTTCAACCTGTTTGGTTTTAAATAGTGAGAGTAGTCCTTTCTCTAATAATTGACAGTATTTTGAGCCACTCAACCACTCGTCAACAAGAAACATCTCAGATTACTCCTCAAATCATTACTCTAATCCCTGAATCTTTCATGGTTTCCCGCAAACATTTAATGTTCCGAGTCTCAGGCTGAAGTCTTCAAACATAAACCTGTCTCAAGTTCGAATATTGGCAGAATTTACTTCCATCTGAACAAATTACAGACTGCCATATGTCATAATCTTTGCTCTCGAATTCTCTCACCCAGTCCGTACCCCTGTTCCTGTTAACCTCTCATGACAAGGGCTTCTTTCTTGCAACACTTCTTTGATAGCCTAGCTCTTTCTGATATTTCCATGTCTTTTTGCTAGTTCTCCCATAACCCATTCTATCCTCCATTTACTCATACTAATCAAGTTTGTTACGCGCTGCTTTCCACTGTCCCTCTTTCCCCCAGTATGTCTTGTGCGTATTAGATTTGCCAAGCCCTCCTTACTCATTACGTGTGCTAGAAATTTCAACTTGCTCTTCCTGATGCTAAGTATAAGTTTCCATCCTATTTGCATTTTTGCTAAAACCTCACATGTTAGGTCCATGGTACCCACCGTAACGTTGTGTTGCTTCAAACCTCTTCTTCATGTTTGAGGAGAGTATCCAACATTCCCTGATATACAGGAGGACAGATGTGCAGTAAACTTGGAGATTTGCAGGTTATGTAATGGATAGCGACTTGTAATGAGAAACCGTAGAGCTGATTCTGAATTCTTGTTGGATGTGTTACAATCAATAACCCGCAAGTACCTTTCGATTTGACATAAATACAACTATTCCCCTCAGCTATCGGTTAAATATGGAAACTTGGATCTTGAAAAAATGAATTGTAACAGAGACAAATATTAACAAAACTTCCATGGTGACCTGAGCCAGGATGGAAGAGGAAGCCTTCACAAACCACATCGCAATACCAAATTAACTCCTGAAAGAGTTGAGTCATGTGAGTGCATATTCTGCGAAGGTGGAAAATTTCAAAGACATTAGAGTAATTTCTTCAAATGATTTATATTCTCTTTATCGTTAAGTGGTTGAATACTTTCCCTTACCGATATTGTATTTATATACGAACATATTTATTAATGTTTGTAAGCAAATAATTCGAGAGAGGAGGTTTTCTTTAATGGTATTCAATACCAAATCAGCACCAAAGTCTAAAAGTTTACATTAGATGGTCTGTATGTTTACGATATAAAACAATGAGTTCCAAACTGTCTCGTATATATCGATTCCGGTTTACCATAAATCTCTATATATTAATTAATATCGATGTAGCGCATCGGTTTTTCCTTATATTTTAAGAAAAAAATGCGTAGAATAGCATAGAAAATCGAAAAGAGACATATATGGAATTGGGCCGAGTTACAGACAAAAGAAAGCCGACTTTAGTTTTGTGTTTTTAGAATAATCAAAGGGTTTCTTTGTCCCTCAGAACTAAAGGCGCCGTTCTTATTCCCAAGAGGTAGGAAAATATTTTAAGGTTTCCGAAGGATGTAGTTTTACAAGAAATAGAATTGAATCTTGTACATCAAGTCAAGAAATGATATTCAACGAATTACGCCATTACTCTATTTCATCGTATAGCCTGAACTATATCGGAATGTCCTTACATATACATCGAGTGACTGGAAGATAAATAGAGAGAAACAAGTATATATCGTTAGATTCGTATGTGAAATTAAGAAATACATACACAGATAGACATGGATGAATGTGTAAAATTCTAAGCAGGAAACTATGGACAAAGTTATTTTTTACGGATAGAACATAATAAAGGCCCAAAAGCCATTCAAGTTACAGTATTATTGATCGAGATGATGTTAAGAGAGCGGGGAGGTAGGGAATTAAGCAGTGTACATTATGAAAACGTGTAGGGTAGATATCGGATGACCCTGGGTTTAAAAAGACAAAGAGTTTAGTTTTCAGAGAAGCATCCCTTTGGGAGTTTGTGCTACAAATTAACAGCTGAGGGGAAGAATCTCTTGAAGTTTAAATTATTGCTTATTAAATGAAAACCAAGGGAATGGAGATGATTTGCCACTGAAAACATGGAATGTCCGACCTTTTATATGCATATTTATGCAAAAATATTCTGACTTCTATATTTGTAAGAATATATCAAACCCTAAAATATTCAACTTAGAGTTAAATGAATTCTTACTGTTCAAAATAGAGTCCAATAGGGTTATAAAAAGCTCGGAGAATTCTAGTAAGATATCTTTAATCATTTTTATGATACGACTGTTCAAATCTTAATTTGACAAATTTGCTATTATAAGTTGTGGACATTTTGTGTGTATGAATATATATATATATATATATATATATATATATATATATATATATATATATATATATATATATATATATATATATATGATAGGTCTGGGCTCTTAAGAATGATGTCTTGTTAAATGATCTTATTTTTTTACAAGGATTTTTTATACCTGGTTTGAGATTATAAATATATTCTGGAAAATGGTTTTTCACACTATTTTCAACAACTTTACCCATTTCGAAGGGAAAATTCTGTTTTCAATCATTGTAAGTAGTTTACTTTGTACACTTCGGTCATAGGATTTTAGGTTTTAAACTTATATTCAATATGATTGATTTTTATTTTCACTAATATCCACGAGATATTTATAAAAATGAAACACTGCAAGGCAACAATATTTATTTTAAATTAAAAACAGTAGAATCTATAATTATAAAAGAAATCTTCACCCAATAGGAAATACTTAAGAACTAGTATGTTATGTATCTTTAGGGAAAATTAATCTTCCAAACAACAAGCTAATCATATATATATATATATATATATATATATATATATATATATATATATATATATATATATAGGGTTTTTCAAAAGGACTTTTTTTAAATTTGGGAGGTGGGCTCTTTACACCAAAGCAATGACAAAAGTCCGTATAAATATATATCCGCAAATCATTCGTTTTTGAGTCAGTAAACATAAAGTTGGTTTTAGATGGTCTTAAAAGTACAGGGTGGTCCGAAAGTCTTGTCACTAGTATATAATATGTTTGTTGATATCAAGCTCCGACAGAACATTTCGATGTGCGACAGCGTCAATGAAAGTGAATAAACCGAATGCAGTACATATGCTTTTCATTACTGCACTATTGTTCTAATTACTTTTTGGTAAGCGGTGACAAGACTTTCCGACCACACTGTATAATACAAAATACTATCCAAGAAAATACCTTTATAAAATTTGAGGCGCTTTCTTGCCACCAAAACATGTTAAAATATCCGTATAAACATATGTCCAAAATGCCATCGTTGTACCTCAATACAGCAACTTAAAAGAATGTTCTCCGTTTGTTTCTACACACACATTTACCCGTCGTGTCATTGATTGACGGACTTTTTCATTTATTCCCACACGGTTTCAAATAGTTTCGCAGGCCCTCATGACACGTTGATGAAGCGTCTCTGCATTATTAATATTTGATGCATAAACCAATTATTAATATTTGATGCATAAACCAATTTTTTTACCAGGCCCGACAGATTAAAATCCAAAGGATTGTTGTCGGACAAACGTGCACACTACGGGACCAGTCCTCCACTAGCTAGCCATCATTTATGGTAGATATCAACCAGTGCATAGCAAAAAATGTGACTAAGTTTTACTGGAGCCCCATCATGGATGAACCACATGCATATTCGTATTAGCAGGTGTACATCCTCTAGCAGGTTTGGAACTGTGTTCGAAACAAACTCCCTGTAAACGCCTCCTGTGAGATGTGCTGAGAGGACATATGGACCTACCAGATTGTAACCCATAATCCCAGCCCACATATTAATCATAAACTGATGCTGTTATTGAGTTTGTATTGTACCAGGGAGATTCCTGTCCGCACAAAATCTTGATTGAATTTGTTATTCTATCTCTTGCAAATGTTGCCTCATGCGTAAACAAGACTTAGGAGAAAAACAGCGGATGGGGTAATTGTGCAATAAACCCCCAGGAAAACGTCTCCCGTGTTGAGTGATCGGAGTGTAAAAGACGTTGCATACGTTGCAAATGATACGGATACAGGAGCTGCGCTTGAAGTACAATCCATGGGAAGCGCCTGACGTGCTGATACCTGAATCGTCTCCGAGAGCCTGTAGAATGTGTTCTTTATGGTCAGTCGTTCGAGCGGATAAAGGTCTTCCTTGATCTATAGTTTGCGGTGGCACTGATCCTATCTCAACAACGCGACGATAGAAAGCAGAAATGGTTGGATAACGCAATCTTATACAACCGTGGAACCTCACATCGATTACCATTCGCGCGGCCGTATATGTAAATATGGATATCATGCCATTGTCAAACGGAAAACTTCCCAGTTAATTCACAACTACACACGTTAGACGTTGAAGACAGACCAGACACAAATTTAAATGAATAACAAATGTATACGGACATATGTTTATATGGACTTTTATACTTGTTTTGTTGTGAAGAACCCAAACACTTATTTTCTAAAAGTATTTTCATCCACCGTACACACACACAGAGACACACACACACACATACTTATATATTGCCATCTACAGACAGACAGTTTAGTTGTATCACAGCTCATTAGTGTGACTAGACCAGGTTCGAAACCCGACTGATTTGGCATCAGTCGGAGACTTTTCTCATAAGCTATCGGCTCTCGGTAGAGAGGAAGGTGAATTCTTACGTATTTATTTTGAATAAACTTTCCAATGACTGAGAGTGCTCGATTCATAGAAGAGCTTTGCTATATCAGCCATAGCAGTCAGTGTTTACAAACACACACACACACACATACACACACACAGACACACACATATATATATATATATATATATATATAGAGAGAGAGAGAGAGAGAGAGAGAGTAAAAAAAACTTCCCCATATATCTTCCGAAATATTTCCTACATAATGATAAGACATTATGTGGAACGTATTTCTGGATGTATATAAACAAATATATATATATATATATATATATATATATATATATATATATATATATATATATATATTAATTTTCATATATTCATTTTCAGTTCATTTTCTCCATCAAGACATTCATTTCTGTAGTTCACTGCTACCAGCATGCAGGAATATTTCTTCTCCTGTTGATGACCATTTTGAACGAAACTAGTCGAGGAATACAAATGAAATAATAATAAAAAAAACGAAAGAATATTAATCTACAACCCAGTGTCTCTGAAGATTTTAATTTTTTAATATTTTTTATTGTTCAATATAAGGGAGTATACTATAGCTCATAAAGAAGTATACAAAAAAATCACACCGACGAACCACCATTACTTGCGGAAAAAAACGAAAATTTGAAATACGGGCCAAGAAAATAGTTGATAACATAAGAACAATCGTCAGTTACGTGGTAAATCGCATCCCACAGATAAAAACGCGCATGTGTGATTTGCTAAAAGCAAAGCCTGCAAATATTTTCATTTTCTTCCATGTTCAATGGTGTACATATGAGCATATTAGCTTTCTTCTCGGTGTGTTCTTCGTTATGTAAAAAAAAATATATCGGGCCGGATGTAATTCTTTTGAAAATATAGAATACATTTACTTTGATATAATGTTCAACCTTTGCGGTAACTAGTAATACGTCCCCCCACTGCAAACTGCAGACGACTTCCATTTCAGTTCAGTTGCACCTATTTGTTAGATTATTTTGTGGCGTTTTCACTAATTCATGTGTGACACCATCTATGACTTTTTTTTGCCTGGACTGACGACTGCCATTTTCCAGATCTTTTTAAAACTTCATGCTCTCGTCATTGTCTACATCAAGAAATATATTCTTCGTTTTATTTTGCACTGACTTATCTCTATATTATATTCTAGCTTCATTTTATTGGATTGTATAAACCGTTCCTCGCTTCAAACGGTGCCTTTGTCCTGGGTATGGCGTTAAAATACATCCGATAGGATGCCGTCTGATCGGAAGGTTCTGAGGAATGTGAAACCACCTATTAATTGTTGTTGTCCCCAGGGTGGTATATCCTGTTAGCGTCCAGCTATGTGCAAATAGTGAACTCACAAAATGGGGTCAAATCATGAAAATATAAAAAAAAATATATTTCGAAAAATTAACAGCCAAATATTTTCATACTAAAAAAAAAAAAATATTGGAAAAAATTACCACCAATACATTACTGTACTGATGCGGCATTCACCCTGGGCGGATTGAGCCGGCTTCTTCCTGTTATGAGAAGAAGATTCTTGGGATAAATTATAGAAGTAGGGTACCCAGGCCTACTCGGATAACGTTCTTGCTTGCCGCGGGTTCCACAGACGCAGAGACAGGAACGACCGGAAGCCGCCGGTTACCGATGCAGACGCTCCTTGATTTTCACCAGAGCCCTTGTTAGCCGGCGTGTGTGTCAGACCTGTCCGCCTTGGTGGCCCTACCAGGAACGAAGTTCCGGCATAGCTCTGACACTACCGTTTACACCCCCCCACCGACTGTGAGGTAAGGGTTGGACTTTGGGGCTTACAGTACCAGGTGTTCCCTAACGGTCCCCCATCTAAGTACTGACCTGGCTCTACGCTGCTTAACTTCGGTGATCGAACGAGAACCGGTGTTTCAGCGTGATTTGACCGTAAGCCACCAATACATTCCTGGGGAAAAAACACCGAATCTTGTAAAAAATAATATTTCGGCATTAAATGACACATAAGATGCTGATATGCTGTTAAACAAACTATATTAAATCGAACAGTACCAGAGCATACCGCAGTAGACAAAAACTTAAAGACGACTTGAGTGTATAACGGTCGGAAAGTTATGTTTATACCAATCAAGATTGATACATAGTAGCAAATAATAATAATAATAATAATAATAATAATAATGAAATCTCTCGTGGATTTCAAAGTATGAATGTCAAATATTTTCCGCTATTTGTTCATGTTGATGCCTATATTTTGACACCAACCACCCTGTATGGCGCATGGAATAGAATCCAGTATTGTCGCACATTAACTGATGTAGCATTGACTGATTCTAAGACCTTGCTCAAGTTTTCTATGATAGATTTCAGAATCTGTCCGATCCCATGATTTGAAAAATTCCTCCAGTTTTCATTATTGTGTACGATTTCTTCCAATTTGTTTTCTTTTGATTCCAGTCTATGTTAGATCAGTTTCGAGTTTATCATTGTATATAAATAGAATTCTTTCAGCTGATTGTCCATTCGAAGTTTTGCAAGTCTACCTTTAAGTATTTTTACTATCTCGACTGCTCATCTTTACTGAGACGGCATCAAGATAAATTTTATGTCTTAGATTCCACACAGTGAACAATACTTTGTTAGGAAAATTAACTTTCTTTTTCATATACGCATACTATGCACGCATCGGTAATGAAATGTGCCCGTTCGATAAAAGGTTCATGCATGTGACGTGTACAATAAGGTCCATATGGACACCATTACAGAAACCTAAACAGTTTTGAAGTTAAAACTAGCGGCAGGCAAACATAAACTAACACAATTTTAGTTCGCTTGTGCGAATCCCCTAATGGGAATCATTAGATTTAATACAGTTTCTTCTAAGAAAAGAAGCACTATTAAGACTATCTTAGAAGTTTCTTATGGATTTGATAGAGTTTAATGCAACGGCATCAATTAATCCCAGCCTCAATGAACAGTGAATCTTACATAATAAATTCAACAAATGACTTAAATTTTCGATTCTATATTTTAAATGTTTTAGAACAATTGTGTGTGACCAGTTGAAATTTATATGCGGAATAATTGCTTCAAAATTAAATTATCTGGTTATGAAAATTACATCTAGCTTTTAAGGAAATATTAAAGGTTTCAAGTTCTCTTGAAATATTTACTGTTTTTTTTTTTTGGTATTCGGCAGTATTAGTACCGTTATACATGTTTTAATATTATAGATCTTGATGATAGCTTTCGATCTAATTGATTTTTATATTCCCAGCACTACATATTTGCAAAATGCTGCGAAATTAAACCCCGACAATTCAAAAGAGAAAAGGCTATGGCCCAATTTCTACCTTTCATCCATCTTTCATGAAGAAAAGTACAGTCGATATACTAAGGAAAAAAAAACAAAAACGAATCGGTACAGTTACCAGGAAATATTTGTAGAAAAGACAGAGAGAAGCCACATCACGTTGGTAAGAAAGTGGTTGATGACGTGTGGCCTGTCGGGATTATATTACGGACTCGTCTTACTTTGTTTGCTTTTGCAAAACTGCTTTTGAGTAAACTAAGGAACCTCTAGATATAGGTTTAATAGTATATGAGATTAGGATTTATATCCTTCTGTGGTATATAGTTTAAGGGAGAGAAAACGGAATTCGTTTAGGAGATAACGGGAATCCACTTACACATATTCTATAGAATACATGGCAATTCCCAGATGACAAAAAAAATGTATCTACTGAGATCCATGATTGCTTACGTCCAAAACGGAATGATATTTAAGATACTATAAATATTTTTTTTCTTTTGTTCATAAAATGATTCAGTATCTTAAAGCTCTGACACACTGTCAGTAAGACTGATGACGTTTATTATATATCTGTAGGCCTTTCAAATAAACCGAAGCCCGAAGAGAAAGGTTTTAGAGTCGGAATTTTCCGCCCCGCCTGTGTCCTTTATCAGCGAGACGAAAAATTTGAATTTTTTTTTAATTGTCTCTAAAAAGCATGGTATATATTTATCTGATGGCGAAAAAGAAGAGAATGCATTCGATGAAGTAGAAGTTGGCTGTCGGAAAGGTTGATTTCTGCATTACAACTGGAAATTTAAATCATTTCCTGCATGTGTGATTCAGCGTTCCTGTAGCTAATACAATTTTCAAGATGAGTCTATTTATAGCTGACTAACCAGAAGAACGCCATGTCGTGATGCAGTCACAATTCTGAAGAGAAAACAGTTGGACCTTGAGTCACTGGACGGAAAGTTACAGACGGCAAAATCTTCACAGGGGTTTTATTTTCTTTCTTTTTAATCTAGAACTGCGGCTGGTATTGCTTGGATTTATCGGTAGCCAGGTCATTTCAAATGCCAGCGAGGCATTAAAATATGACGCATTATCATTTCAAAGCACTGGTAATGTAAATGATCTCTATTCCTTTGGAAATATCACTTCGGCAAATACATATTCATTCAGCAGCAGAACGAACGTGCATGTTATATAAGACAAAGACTGGTAAAAAAAAAAGAAGTTACAAGCGTTACCAATGCAAAAATCTTCATTGTTCAGACATAAATTCCATTGAATATGTAAGGGACATTTTTTCATTGGGAACATTCAGAAAAACTTTTAAAAGATTTGCCTTGTATTTTCTGTTAGACCGAGTTCAAGGCACTGTAAGTTAAATTAGTGAATTACAGGGGGATGCCAAAGTAGGTATACAGTAATCATTATACCAGTGTTATTAGTATAAAAATAGTAGTTCTAAGATTCATATAATATTAGAAATCATAAAAAAATAATTTTAATATTTTTACATTCATAATTTTTATTATAATACAACAATTATAATTTTATATTAAATAATAATAATAATAATAATAATAATAATAATAATAATAATAATAGGGATTCCTGGAAGTCCATGCCCTAAGGAGATACAAAAAATTGTTCTGACAAGTACAGACCACACTTTACGAAGGGCTTTATCTATGTAATTTTTTTTTTTTTTGTCAGTGGAAAGTGTCATGATGCCATTTCTAAACTTAGGTCTCTAAGCGGGACACGGAAAGAAATGTGTAAACGCCAGAAATCAAAGAAAATAAAAAAGATAATAATAATCTAGGTGATGAGGAGTGTGTACATGACAGGGGCAAGCAGTTTGAATATTTGAGGGATTGATATGATTATTATTGATATGTTTCTTATTGATATGTTTATTATTAGTATGTTATTATTGATATGTTTCCATAATTAGTGCAAGATATCTTGTGATAATGTTTTTGTTTTAATTACTATATCCCCAGTTTTGCATGCCAATGTATGTTATATCTGATAGCGAAAAGGAGAGAGACTTTAATAAAAGTTCACCAATATAAATATATATACTGTTACTAAAAATATAAATATAGACAAAAAATTGATTTCTTGAAAAAAAGAAAAGAATGTGTTGTTCCTTCAGTAATGGTACCAACATTCATACTCTGGCTTCCATCTTCAAATCTCATTCAAGAACCATTAAGAGAATCATAACTTTAAAAAAAATATGGAACAGCAGATTGGAGAACTAGATCAGAGGCCACAATAAGAAGAGTGATCATCATTTCAACATAGAGCTAAAGAGATCAATTAGAAAAGATCCAACTCAATCCATAAGATGTTTGGCACGTGAGAGATGGCTGTCCAAAGGGCATCGAAAATACTCGAAAATGAAATCGGGCTTGAAACGTACGAGACACCTTCTTATGCCAGGACAGAAAGTTAGAAGGTTCGAGTGGGTGAAGAACATCTTGAAGAAGAAAATGATACTTGAATAATATATATATATATATATATATATATATATATATATATATATATATTCTGTTTGCCTCGAGGTTCTTGATAGGCTCCCGAGGCGGATATGCAATATAATTGGCCCTGTTCTGGCATCTCACAGACGCGCCGTCGACTCTCTCTGTTTGTTTTACAAATACTTTCATGGCAATTGCTCCGAGGAGCTGCATTTGCTTGTTCCCAGACTTCATGAGTCCAAGATACATTAATAATATTAGTTGTAAATATACACATACATATGCAATCATATATCTAAAATATATAAATATATTTGCATACATACACATACATATATATTGTACAAAAATAATTCCAAGAGGATAGAATCCAGGTAGAACTCAATGTCCAGGACAGAGTAAGGATACAATAAAAAGGATTAAACACTAATATTCCAAGGTTCTAATTTATTCCATTGGAATCGTAAATACGATCCTATTCATCAGACCTACAAATTCAAAAAGAAAACAGGAAAAAAAAAACTCCGAGAATAAAAATTAAAATTTAGTGAGAGTGTATGCATGAGAGTGTGGGACGAATGTTAGAGTAAAGAACGCTATAGAGAGGGGTAACAGACGAGAGAAGAACAGGAGAAGAACAGGATGGTCTAAAGATGAAGGGAGGGTTAAATTTTAACAGAGAGAAGTTTTAAAGAGGTGAGTCAAAGACGGTTTAAGAGAGAGAAATATGAATGTTCTCGGATGTCTAATACATTAAAGATGTAACCGGAAAGGATACATTTTGTGGTGACATACACACGCTATAGACGATCTAATCTTAAAGATCAGAAAATTAGAGAGGGAGAGGAAAAGAAAAGAAAAAGGGGTGGGGGAGAGAGATGGGGCGGGGGGGACTAAAACCGAAGGGCATTTATAAAAGGGACGGTCTGTAATTATGATAATTTGACAAAATTAGTATCGATTACAGGTTACAAATCAAATATAATCACATAAAAAAACAAATATAACGATTATCTAATCTAGCAAGGAGTTATATTTCTATGTTCAAAACACATGTATACACACATACACAACAACATATTTATATTTACACATACATACATCACATATACCTGTACACACATACATATACATATACCCATGCAAAACATATATATACATATACATATATATATACACATACACACACACATACACACATATATATATATATATATATATATATATATATATATACATACAATATAAACACACACAAATACATATACACATACATCCATGCATATCCACTCCTACATATATATACATTTACACACATATATACATACGGACATACACATACGTGCATATAAACATGTATAAATAAAACCTTACATCTCCATACAATTACATACACCCATCTAAACAAATAAACAATGTATCCCTTTATCTATCCGTCTAAACATACATACATACATACATACATACATATACACTTATATACAGATATACATGAATACATACATACTAAAACTTACACACACATATAAACACATTTTGATACACATCTGTTTGACATATACATACATCCATATCCATATACATATATATATATATATATATATATAAGGAGATGAGACAGTAAAAAATCCATTGAGATATTTTTAAATGTAGACATAAGAAACGATTCAAAACATAAACCCTGTTTTATAACGTGTTGTCACTTCTGTCAATTACATCTTGGTTCAATAATATAAGGCATGACAATTTTTAATGGAATGACTATTGCATTATATATATATATATATATATATATATATATATATATATATATATATATATATATATATATATACATTGTGTATGTTTATGTGGGATGCGCTATGTATTTAAATCTTTTTAGACATTTTTTAAATTTAATTTTTTTAATTTTACATTTTGATTTATATATAGATATGTACCTGAACTACATGTGTGTATGTGTGTATGTATATATTTGTGAGTATATATATGCGTATGTATGTATGTATGTATATGTATCATCTTGTTAATATATTTATCCTATTATGTATGTAGCTACATTTATAAAACCATTATTATACTAAGATATGTGGACAGTTTACGTTTTCATATTATATATATATATATATATACCATATTATATAATATATATATACAAAAAAAATATATATATATTATACATATAAGATACACAGGGACACTATATATATATATATATGTATATTTATATATATATATATATATATACATGATATAATATATGATTTTATGATCTGATTTTTATATATATATATATATTATATATATATATATAATATATACCATATGATATATGATAATATTTATATATATAGTAAATAATTCCAGAATTACTATGGTTTTTATTTTACTTACAATATTAACATGTTTTACCATATCTTGCTAAAAGAATACTTGACCCCACAGGTAGAATGGTATCCATCAATAACTCACTCTAATCTAGGCGTCAGACCCTGCCCAAACTACACACAATCCTAACATCATATGGCATACAAAAATCACCACCTCGCCAAGGGAACATTACTTACAGTAAACTCCGATCTCAAGTCTGTATGTCATCACAGATAGTATTTTCACCTCCGACCCCTACACAATAATAAAACCACCTACTCTAACTGTGACGTTCCTGATCTTAAATACAAAATATTCTGTCACAGATGACAAAAATTAAACGAAGATGGAGAAACTGGCTCGGAATTTTGATCTTCCGGTCAAATACCATAAAAAACTATCGAAGACAATAGCAGTAATTTAGATGTCACTGAAGACTTCAACTAACTGCAGTACCCGTCCACAATCCAAATCCTGTCAAACTACAATATTAAAACACATGAACGAAAAAAATCTACACCAAAATAAGTCCCATTTCTTTATCTCTCGTATCATTGAAAAAGGACACAAGCGAGGCCGAAACTTACAGCTCTAAAACCTTTCTCTTCGGGATTCGGTTTATTCAAAGAGCCCACAGGTATATAATAAACGTCATCAGTTTTACTGACGATATTGTTATCATTTTGTTCTCTTTTTATTCCTTGAAATTTATTAACAGACCTGTTACATCCATATATACATACATACATACATATATATATATATACATATATATATATATATATATATATATGTGTGTGTGTGTGTGTGTCTGTGTGTGTGTCTCTGTGTGTCTGTGTAACGTGAAATAATATAAGAAATTCATTATTAAAGAGAGAGAGCCATAAATGAACAGATTTAAAGAGGACATAAGTTGACGATTGCTTTTGCATTTTCAGTGTTCGAAGATCAAATTTGACTTGAATGCAAGAAACTCGAAATTACACAAGAGTGAATTGCGATATAAAAAAACTGTTAGCATAGAATTTATGTTTCCATCTGGCAATTTCAATTCCAAATTTAGTACCGCTTTAAATTCAAAGGCCGAGCTGATGAAGAAGAAATCTCATCATAATACTTCTCATCATTCAAACTTTGGTAGTCGTTTATTTAATATGTCATGTCATGGTATTTTTTTTTTTAAATTTGATTTTGTGAATAGGCTAGTAACGTTTACATTGTTGCAGATTTTGCTTTGTAAATTTCTCGCGCCCTAGTTGTGTTGAAAATGCTGTGGCTGTTATCAGATGCAGGTCAGAAAATGGGTTTCTTTGAAAAACTAAAACGTTCAAACATAAACGTCATCATCAAAAGAAACATTTCTTTATAAAGGTATCAATATAACAGAATGGAGAGATAAAAATGTAGTCAATGAAATTTCCATGTACCGCTTCACAAAGTAGCTGAGAAAAACTGACATATATTAACATGACAGGAGTCGGTTCTGAACAAAGATTGGCTATTTCACTGTAATCAACTTCCGGTTACGGTCATTTTAACGCAGTTTTCGTTTCTGATCGATTCTCTTTTCTTTCAGTTTATTATTAGTAGTATTAGTATTAGCATTAGTATTTCTTTTGATTTCTGTTGCATATTTAATTCGCTCCGGGTCCCAACCAGAGACATAAGGTCAGAAATACCTTCATGACGTTTTCCAATGATCATTTTGAAAAAAATAAAACAATTACAAAGTATGCTAACACACATTTTACATAGATAAATCCCTTCGTAATGTGATTACAATTTTTTGTATTTAATTAAGTTATGGGCTACCAGAGTTTCCTTCAGTGAGTCTATCCGAAACTTTTTCCAGTCAATCCGCGGGCGCCAAATACATCTGGAAATATTGATGTTTTCATGAGCTACATTTTTTAAATTTGCACGTCAAGATACATTAAAATCCGCAGGTAATGGCATAGCAATAAGAAAGCACATTCTGTTCGAGTGGTCTTTGATCACGAATAGATGGGATTATTCTGTGTGTATTTATTGTAAGGGCGATTAGCCTTGAGTGTTTTGTCTGTGTGTATTGTAATGTCCCATAAAAGTGTTACATGTCCTATCTCTGGAACCGGGTTTGGGTGATGTTCATACCAATTACTTGCAGTTTCCTTCCCGTAAATGTTGCCTATTTTCCTGTGCAGATATTGGCCTAAACCATTATGCTGATTTTAATATTCATTGAGGGCTAACAATGTGCAACATTATGCAAGATGGTCAATTGTTTCTGGATATTTATCAAATTATCTGCATTTATTATTATTTTTATTTTCTTTGATTTCTGGCGTTTACACATTTCTTTCCGGGTCCCGCCCAGGGACCTAAGGTTAGAAATGGCGTCATGACACTTTCCAATGACAAAAAAAAAAAAAAAATTAAATTACATAGATAAAGCCCTTCGTAAGGTGTGGGCTGTACTCGTCAGAACAATTATTTGTATCTCCTTGAGGCATGGACTTCCAGGAATCCCTTCAATTAGTCTACTGCAATCTTTTCCAACCACTCCTAGGGCTCCAACTACAACAGGGATTGTTGATGTTCCCCATATGCCACATTTTCGAGATTTCTATTTCAAGGTCCTTGTATTTTGACAACTTTTTGAATATCTTCAAAGATACATTGCAGACAGCAGGGACTGCCATGTCAATAAGGAGGCACCGTTTTTGTTTGTGGTCTTTAATAACAATATATGGCCGATTATTATTATTATTATTATTACTATTACTATTATTATTATTATTATTATTAATATTATTAAACTGATTTCTGTTTAATACAAAAACATACCCAGTCATAACACAAATTTATCGTAATTCAAGGTCTTAGATATATGCATTGTGATTTCAAATATTATGTAAATTAAACAAAACTGATATTTTCAAGGAATGAATGGTTCGGATTCCTATTTTATGCCGGCATGAATTAAAAATCTGAAGAAAATTCCCAGCTATTTTCGTCGGTGCAAAAAGTGTTCAAGAAAGATATTTTAATATTTTCGAAATTAACGTCAAATGCACAACCTATTGATGTCGTCAGTTGGTTTTTATTACGTTATTTTATTTGTTAGCCAAAAGTAGAGACAGACTACCCTGGTCCAATGGAAATTGAAGCGGAGAATTAAATAGTTGTCAGTGACATGCTCTGTCATTGAGTTGCACATGGAAATGTAATTTGATGCAAAATGCGATTCCCCATAAAGTCGTACAAGTTAAATATCATGGACGATACACTCCGAGGTAATTTTGTCTGGAAAATGAAAACTGGAGGTAGTTTTGGAATCGATTTCGTATTTCGGCTACACGTGCAAAGAAGACTATAAAAATTAAAAAAGAGTTTATTTTTTCTTAGTAATCATGCTTTGAATAACATCTGTCTTGAAAGCGATTTTATGATAGAACCTTTGCACTTTGACTGAGGTAACATGTCTAGGAAATCAGTTATTTTCAAATCCACCATCAATGCTCTACCGTAAATAATGACTTTGATTACAAAGAATTAGAATTTGAAAGAAATCCGTGTCGGATTTGAAGATAGAAAAGAAAAAAATATGGATCATTTAGTTTTAGTTATATTTAATCAAGATGATATTTCCCCATATTATCGCTAATATAATCCCATATATATCACAAGTCGTTTTTCACTTTCTCAGATTTTGATGGTAAGAGAGACTTATTCTCAATTTTAACGTCTTCAATATTAATAACGCTTTATGTAAAGAATATTGCAAAGTTCTGAAAAAATGATAGCTGTAATAAGATGAATAAACTAGAAACATCCTCTGTTTTACAAGTACTTGTGCAATAATTCCAGTTGACTGCACTATTTGTTTGCACAGGTTTTCAGTGGTTTATCACTTGATTGTAGAAAAAGTCTTATATATCGTAAAGAGTAGTCAGAATAACATTTTTCGTGTTTTTTTCCGCTAAGAAAGAGAAAGAGAGTCCCTTGTTTCAGTGCGCGCTAATTAATTTCCTTTTTGTTAGATATTTTTATGAAAGAATATCTTTCGTTTTTAAAACAGGCGTTGATTCTAAGCAGGGAAGATTTGTTAGCAAGGAAAAACTTCAAAGTCGAGCTAAATCCAGCACTTCGATTAAGCATAGAAACAGTACGAGTATGACACATTCATTTAGATATATTTTGTTCGGATTGTGTTGTGGAGTAGCTGAATACTCCCACAAGGCGGACATGTTTAAGACTATTTAAACAGCACTATATATTAATGTGGGAGAACAGTTCATAGTTACGGGAATTGCATTTTTTGTTCTAGTCCAGCTATGTTTTGCCTGACGACAATTTTTTTTGAACTGTGAATTCACGTTAAGTTAATAGTTTTAATTGTTGTTTTTTTTCTGTTATCCATGAAACCTTTTGAATATTTACATTTTATTGTTAGTTTTTCTTTGATTTTTTTTATTTTGTTTAAATCATCCTTCTTGATTTTCTTCGTGTTACAAGTATTTGAGTCCCATTTTTTGTAGGCAAAGCTTTATTTTTCTTTAGTGTATGTTTATTTTTGTGTGTCAACGTTCCACGACATGTGATTCTTTTTTTTATTTTGTTGCTGACTTAATCCTTTTTTAGTGTTTAATTGTGACTTTAATTCGTTTTGTTTAATTTTTTTGAATTTTCACCCTCCAGCGACACTTGAAATTGTTTTGCTTCATCGCGAAACTTTTTCTTTCTCTTGGTTTACTTTTTTCTTTTCATTTCTTTGTTAGCAAATGTCTTGGTGATACAACGCTATTCTCATCAAGATTTGTCCAGATTCTTTGAGCACCAGCTCAAGATGAAGATCAGAACTGAAGACCGTTTCTTATCGACAGATTTCAGCGAAAGCTGGGTAGCAGCGGCAAGCCTGGTTTGCTGAACAGGACTAGCCTTGATTTTCTTTTTTTTTTAAAGTACGCCTAAGTCACAACGGGGCATTTTTTGTGGAGCGCCCCCCATGGTTAAGATAGAATCCTTCTTGTGTAACTAGTTAATGTGAGTAATTGCGGTTCCAGACCTGATCCTCGGCTTCCTCTTCGTCGAGATTCCCAACCTCCACAGTTTGTTTTTGGCCTCCATTTTTTTTTATCTCGACCGTGTCAGTGTTTATGATTCTCCCATGCCCGTATCTATTTAATCCTTCTCTCTCCCTAAGCGAGAAAGCCTCTTGATGTTGCATGATGACAGAATACAGTGGCCACTTTTATTTTTGAAGCTTTGACGAGCACTACTAGCATCAATTATTTTTTATTTGTGTCTTTTGTTATATTTTAGTTTGTTTTTGGTGCAACCCGGCCCACGGATTTCATAGTATTGCTAAATATTTTGGGTAATTTTATACACAAAAGTGTTTATGTCATGGTGTACGTTGTAGGTTTCCTGTGATTTGTGATATTGTGGTATATAAATGATAGAATGATGACGGAGACGTTTCTGTTGTGAATGAGAAAATCGTATTGAATGAATGGGTCGTGAATCTGATTATCTGATTAGCTAGGTATAGGATAGTTAATGTAGGCTAGCTTCAAATCATTTTACTCTATTCGGCCTTAATAAATAATGGAGTTCAAAATTTCAAAAGATTGCTGAAGCAGGTTTCTGTCATTTTTCTCTTCAAGACACCCCGTTGAAGTCACAAGAATCTTATTTTGGGCATTTTTTCTGTTAAGTTTATATTTCTATTTTGACAGAATTTGTTTTGTAAATTTCTCCCCACCTGTGACAAAAGGTATGGAAAATGCGTAGAAAAATCCAAATAAAAATAGATTCACGAAGAACAAATACTTCGCCAAAGATGTCTGGAAAATAACTTGGAAATATATACAGAAATGTAAAGCTATTCCTGCATTACAAATTTAGGGTCATATCAAATTGAACAACCGGTTATCATCCAGTCACCAAATATAATCAATGCCGAGCCTGGCCAGCATCTATATGGGTGACCACTTGCGAATATTATCAGGTACTGTAAATGTGGATGTGAGCATGGTGAAATGGAGAACGGCTCGAAATGTGAAATCGGTGAGCTGATTTCAAATTCCAGTCGAGTTCATTGCATTCAGACGCAAATAGGCTTGAACGATCATGAATCGAAATGAGACAAATGGAATGATCATGAGCTGTCTCTCTATATATGACATGACCAGTTGCAAATGTCTGAACTGGTGGAGCTAAGGAGTGGCACTTATCAGAACATTTTCCATGGAAACAGCGATAGATAATCGATAGGCTTGTGACCTCGCGTCTTTTTTAATGGGGTTGTTGGGTAGTAAATAATTATTCAACCACAAGACCCTGCAAACACAACTGAACTCGATCGAGGTAGAAAAGAAATGATTGGGAAGCTGCAACCCAGAAAAGGCAGCAATATTCTATGGAGGCAGATAATTTCTGTAGCTGTAAAACTATCCGACTATATATATATATATATATATATATATATATATATATATACAGTGTAACCCGGATATAAGAGAGTTGTCGGGACCGGAGAAGAAGTCTCTTATATCCGGGTTTCCCTTATATCCGGGATTGGTCTATTTTATCTACATTAACACAGGCTCTAATTTGGGACCAGATAATATCTCTCTTATATCCGGGTTTCTCTTATATCCGAGTCTCTTATATCCGGGTTACACTGTGTATATATATATATATATATATATATGAATTCTATTCAAGGTTGCAATTGGTTCCGTATAGACACTCAAATGAAGGGACCTCTTTGTGTTTGCAACAATTCATCATTACCTGTGAAAGATCAGAGTAGAGACTGCTAAGAATACTTTCAAAAGGACCTTTTTATTATCATTATTATTATAACCATCCTGAGAACAACTGATACTATTTGAAATGCTCAGTTAGTTACGAGGCCGCTAGTTTTCGTTCTTTAAATCAATCATTGCTGCAAATATACATTTCATAGAAAACATTATGTGGTGCTATTGGCGAAATAGGAAAAGTGGTAGCAACGGGTTGAACTGAAATTTTACCGTTTATGCTGCTGAATTCACTTGGCATTATGATTTTCGGAAAGATATGAGACCATCTCTTTTTCGCCCTAGTTTTAGGTAGAATTCTAGCGATTATTAATCTCTCGATCACTAGTGATATAACATTTCTAGGAAAAAAAAAGCCAACTGAATTCAAATACATAGAGAAAGCAAAGGAGAAAATGTCAATTGGAGTAAAGTGCCATGCAGATTTAAATTTTTCCAACTTGTGACGAATGCAGCTATCGATTTTTTTGCATGCTAGTTAACATTCGTGTCAGTCAGCTGTTGGCTCTCACGCTGGTCAATATAATCTTCCTGCCTATTCGTGGCAGTCAGCTATTGGCTCTCACTCTGGCCAGTACAAAATGGCCGCAAACTACATGAAAACTGCCGTAGAAGCATGAAAAAATCAATTATTTCCACTATCGATGGAAGTTGTGAAATGCATAGTCGGTCTTGGCCTTCCCGCTAACTTGGAGCATGCGCATGTAAATTTTGGTGCAAATCCGTCGAAAATTGCGGCCGTGCATTCGTTACACACACACACACACACACACACACACACACACACACACACACACACACACACACACCCTGCTTTTATAGATAGAGATTGTGTAAATCTATGGAAGATTATCAAACAATTACGACTGAAAAGTGAGTTCGATGCTCACTGTGTACTCAAGATTTTAGTCCTTGGGACACATCTAAGCTACGCTTAAAAATTATTTTAAGATCCAGGAAGCCTTCCCTCAGGCAGTACCTTCATCGGGATGGTATTGGCTTTACTGCCTATCGCCTGAAGTGACAAATGTGGAAGTATCAAGGAGGGCTTCAGATATTTTCCCACGGTATTGCCGCTAAACCCACTATAAAACTCTTTTGACGCATTCGTTAGCGACGTGGAAAAATACCGATTCGACAATACGTGATTGTAATGTTGTTTTAATCATTTCAACCCAAGGAAAGCGATAATGTCACTAAGACGCAAGCGTCGATTCGTATTTAGAAGGAATCCGAAACGAATTTCGAAACAAGAAAGAAGAGATCAACCTTCTTCTCCTATTCGAAAGACCGAGAGGAGTGTGAACCAGACGACAGGCTAAACTATGTAATCCTCATGAAGGAATTTATTAAATAAATAGTAAATAAATTTAAGAGTTTAGGCGGAGACGTTAGAATAGTGTTACCGAAAAAGTGCGGTCCGCCTCATTGGTTTGGTAGAACAGAATGTTTGGCGGTATTATTGAAAGATAATCAAAGATTTAGAAAGATTTTTAAAACATTCATATGCCAAAAATAAATACAACTTGAAAATTAAAATTTTACCATGGATTACTTGTAATGGCATACTTGAGTTCCAATATAAATAGTTATAAATAATTAACGACCGATTTTTCATTATGATATGTTTGTATTATATCAATCATATAGTAAGTAGAGTCCGCAAAATGGAGGAGAGAGTTAACAATAATAATTTTCTGACTTCGAATGCGTGGTTACCTCCCTTTAATCCTCTCTCTGTTTTCTTTTTAATTTTTAAATGTACCATTTATCACATAAAATTTGGTGGGGCGCGTACAAACTTTAATTTCGAAAATGCGGCCCAGATTAACAAAATTTAGAAGTATAGAGTTCAAGCATATTTTAGAAGGGGACGGAAAGACAATCCTGAACAAAAAACACAGTATAAACCGCTAATCCAGTTCAATGTAGCAGGGAGAAGTGTGATTAAATGGTATTATCAATATAGACAGGAAGCTTGGCGCTTAAAAAGTATCCATTTTCGCACAGTTATATCACCTTGAAAAAAAATTATATTTTTACTCGGAGAAATTGGCTCCTGGGAAATCATCCATTAAGTTTATTTGATATTTGTAAGATTTAAGTTCAGTATTGAAGGAAGCATTTGGTCAATGAGATTTGGTTAATGGCTGATAGCTTCCCAGCTTTGATTCTGGTTTTGCGTGCCTGCAAGTACGAAATTCTGCGTTGATGGCTCAGCAATTGTGTCGCTATAATTCATCACAATCTCTTTTGATTACTTGGGCGCTGAAATGGCCAGTTCAGTGAGACGGTTAATTTGAGCAAGTCGACATTGCATAAGCCTTTTTTCCTTCTTTCGGCGTGACTTCTAGTAATGTTTACGAAGTCAAGACTAAGGTAATTTATCATTGCTCTTCGAGTAAAGACAGGAAAAAGGAAAAGAGAACTTGCGTGTATCCGTCATTGTCCTTTAATGATATAAGTGGGGACGAAAGGAACTAAAAGAACGAATGAAACATAAGCAAGTCCACAGGTAAGAAAGATGAAAGTAAAAGAAAAAAGAATTATAAGGTAAGCAAGATAGAAAGAAATGCTATCTAATAAATTATGTAAATAAGAAAAAGAAAGTATGAAAGAATTATGGGAAAGCATTAAAGAAAAAGAAATATTAGAATGAAAAGAGTAAAGAATTAATAAAAAAGACAGAAAAAGAAAGGAAATAAGGCCTACAAGCGAGAAAGAAAGAAAGAAAGAAAGAAAGAAAGAAAGAAAAGCAAGCAAGCAAGAAAGAAAGAAAGAAAGAAAGGAAGGAAGGAAGAAAGAAAACAAGAAAGAAAGAGAGAAAGAAAGAAAGAAAGCAAGCAAAAAAGAAAGAAAGAAAGAAAGAAAGCAAGCAAGCAAGCAAGCAAGAAAGAAAGAAAGCGAGAAAGAAAGAAAAAAGAAAGACAGCAAGCAAGCAAGAAAGAAAGAAAGAAAGAAAGAAAGAAAGCAAGCAAGCCAGAAAGAAAGAAAGAAAGCAAGCAAGCAAAAAGAAAGAAAGAAAGAAAGAAAGATAGATAGAAAGATAGATAGAAAGAAAGAAAGCAAGCAAGAAAGAAAGAAAGAAAGAAAGTTGTCAGTGGCAACAAAGAAATCGAAATAGAAGTATGCCGGAGAAATAAATATAAGTAAACAAAAAGAGAAAAAAAAAAGAAAATGAATGTAAGTATTCGAGAAGGAAATACAAGAAAAGAAAGAAAGAATGGACAGAAGAATATGAAATAAAGCTAAGCGAACAAAAATTTGTATAAAAAAGGAAGAAGGATTTTACAAGTATAATACAATTACAAAAAACTGAAAGAAAGAAACGTAATTGAATAAAATTGAAAAAAGAAAAGATAAATGAATATAAACAATTATACAATAAAGAAATTAATTCAAGGACGATAATGAGAAAACATTAATTTAAGCCAAGATGATAGAAGGAAAAAGAAAAAAATAATGTGAAAGAAAGATGGAAGGAAATGCATTTAAATAAGAAAAAATGACAAAAATAATAACCAGCATCTAGGAAGAAATATCAGGAAGGTGGAAATATATAAGTACGAAACTAAAAATGAATGAATGGATACAGAGAGAAATAAAGAAAGAAAGAAAAAGAACATGAATAAATGAAAGAACTAAAACATGAATTAAAGTAAGAAAGAAATAAAGAATAAAGAAATGAAAGAAAGAAAAAATGAATGAATGAATGACTGAAAGAAATAATAAAAGAAAGAAAAATGAACGAAAGAAATAAAGAAAGAAGATATAAAAGAAATTATAAACAACTATAGAAAGAAATGTAAATAAGTAAAAAAAAACATAAATAATAGTCAGCATGCTGAAAGAAATACAAGGAAAGAAAAGATATAAAGGAAAAAAAGAACGAACGAATGAATGAATGAGTGAATGAAAGAAAGAGAGAAACAATGAATGAAACAAAGAAAATGAAAAGAAAGAAAGAAAGAAAAGAAAAGAAGAAGAATGAAGAATGAATGAATGAATGAAAGAAAGAAAGAGAGAATGAATGAATGAAAAGATAGAAAAGAATGAATGAATGAAAGGAAAGAATGAATGAAAAGAAAGAAAAGAATGAAGAATGAAAAAGAAAGAGAGAAACAATGAATGAAACAAAGAAAGAAAGAAAGAAAGAAAGAAAGATAGAATGAATGAAAGAAAGAAAGAGAGAATGAATGAATGAAAGAAAGAGAGAATGAATGAATGAAAGAAAGATAGAAAGAATGAATGAATGAATGAAAGAGAGAAACAATGAATGAATGAAAGAAAGAAAGAGAGAATGAATGAATGAAAGAAAGAAAGAGAGAATGAATGAATGAAAGAAAATGAAAAAGAAAAGAATAGAGAAAAATGAATGAATGAATGAATGAATGAAAGAAAGAGAAACAATGAATGAAAATGAAAGAATGAATGAAAAAGAAACAATGAATGAAGAATGAATGAATGAAAGAAAGAAAGAGAGAATGAATGAATGAAAGAGAGAACCAATGAATGAATGAAACAATGAATGAATGAAAGAAAGAAAGAGAGAAAGATTAAATGAAAAGAAAGAAGAATGAAAAATAGAAAGAAAGAATGAATGAAAAAGTGAGAACCAATAATGAATGAATGAAACAATGAATGCGAAAGAAAACAGAATTTAAAGTGTAGAGAAAGAATGGCTCATGGACAACAGAATTAAAGTGTTGGCTCATGGATTTGTTAGCATAGAAATGGTGAATTCAACGTCCGAGGCCGGCAGTGTGTACTTGGACTCAGTGAAAACATAGTGGGCTATAACATAGCAGTCCTAAATATAAGAATATATATTGAATGAAAAAAAAAAAAGAATGAATAAAAGAAAGAGAGAAGGACAAAATGAAGGAAGGAATAATGAAATTTAAACAATCAAATATGACAGAAATACTAAAAGATATACCAGGAAAGAAAAAATATAAGAAAGAAAGAAATAAAGAAGGGAAGAAAGAATGAATGAAATATAGAATGAAGGCATGAAAGAAGGATAGAAAGAATGAATTAAAAAAGGAGATTGAATGAAAGAAAGAAATTTAGAAAGAATGAATGAAGGAATTGTTGAAAGAATGAAAAAAAGAATTAATGAATGAAAGAAAGAGGAAAAATTGATGGATGAAAGAATGAAATAAATAAAGAAAGAACGAAATATAAACGATCAAGGAAGAAAGAAAAATAAAGGAAAGAATCTTATAGAAAAAAGAAATATAAAAATAAAATAATTATGAGCAAACAGAATAAATAAGGAAGGAAAAAAAAAGAAATATAAGCAAAAATGCAAGCCAAAACTGAATGAAAGAAAGGAAAAAGAAAAGAAATGTAAGCTAGGAAGAAGGAAAAGAAAGAAAGAAAGATAATCTCTGTCTGAATTTCGGTGATAAGGAATCATTATTTACGTTATTTACATGAGAACTATTGACTGTTAAGCCATCCAGTCTTATTCAAGCAGGTGTTTTTCAATTCGGGTAACCTACAGGTAATTCTAAACTGCACCCTTTATTTAATCTACGCTGTTCGACTGTTCTCGTTCCTCTAACAAATGTCAAGGGATAGCTCGTCTAGTTCTTATATTTAGGACTGCTATGTTTCCACTGAGTCCAAGTACACACTGCCAACCTCGGACGTTGAATTCCCCATTACTATGCTAACAAATCCATGAGCCAACACTTTAATTCATCAATCTGTTGTCGCATAGTGTGTTCTCTTCTGTGTAGATAACTTGTAGCCGTAAATGATAAAAGTATTGACATACACCTATGATCGCCGGAGGATACAAAACTGCAATGTTGTGATAACAACAACGAAGGTTAAGACAATAGTCTGCTTTTAAAAAAAGTAAATATAAACATAAATTAGTAAGTAAATTTAAAATATAGAATAAATAGTTGATCAAATTAAATAAGCCGCAAAATGACAGGAGAAATACCTGTTCAGCGCGCCATCATTGACGACATTTTGGAGGAAAACATTTCCTTACACCTTGTACATAGAGGTAACAAATGAGGAAATACGTTTTTACACGGGGCATTTTTTTATCGGTAGAGCTAGAAAAATGTATTAGTCTAATTAAATGTTTACGTGTTTAAAACGATAGAAAATGCCTAGTTACTAGAGATATTCCCAAATCTTCGTATACCAAAACGAAAACACCAGTATCCATATTGTTTTTTTTTTTTACTGCGTTTAATCGATATGCAGGGAAATAAGCGCGAACAAGTCGCCCTAAAAGACGTGCTCATTATCGACTACTTCATGCTCAGACAAAATATTTTTCACCTTAATGTATTTTCGGATAAGACATGAGGAAGCAATTTGAAGAATTTGGAAAAGAATAGAATTTAGCATAAAATAATTAAATTTCTCTTGATTTATAAATGAGGCCTTAACATTATTCTTCCGGTTAATGTCGTCTTGCGTTTTATATTAATGTCTTACGGACGTTTTAATCTTCAACTGTCTTCTGGTGTCGATTGTATGATACTAAAAGCAATGAACACAATATAATCACGTGGACAGAAAAATAGTGTCCAGTGAGAAATTTCCCGAAGATTAATAATGACGACAGACACCTGAAAAAGGCGAGGCAGTATACGATCGAAAATAATGACCAACCAGAGAAATAAATCTGGGTAACCCAGTGAATAATAATAATAATTACACTTCCAGAATTTCTTGTTATTTTTATCAAAAAAGATATGAAAATCAGGAAGTTTATGCTTATTGACATAGCAGTGCCATCTGAGAGAAACACCACCATGAAAATTATCGAGGATTTGTCCAATTAAAGGGTCCTGAAAATCAAGATTACCAGAATATGGTGAATGTAGACTAAGACTGTACAAATAGAAAATCTGATCTCTGGGCCTCTTGAAAAAAGAAATTGGCAATTTTACATAGAGTGTCCTGTTATTCATGATGACGGTCGTCTTCGCGTATAGAATCCAGAGGTTAGCAGTAAATATTTCGAAGACATTAGGAAAGCGTTGTTCAGGTCAGCAGTGGATATTTTGGTAAAAGTAGCAGAGCGTAGTTCGTCCTTCTGTTTCTCTTCGCCTGACAAGCTGGACTGGACATTCGGGTAGAGTGAACAAAAATGGCCACCTTTATACACGACGGATTGAATGTTCTGCGTCTTCTGATTGGTTAACCTTCTATTGGTGGACTATAAAGTGAGTTAAGTCATTTGAGCTAACTCACTAGTACATAGATATACACAAAAAACTGCAACATGTCCCAGTAACATCAACATACAAGTTGCGTAGAAGATTGTCCTACTATGAACATCCCATAAATTAAGAAAATTGCTATCAATTCTCCTATAGGACCTAAGGATCATAGTTTGATTTTCAGGTTCTACAAGATACAAAACAAGAAACATTACATAGGCAAATAATAATAATAATAATAATAATAAGTTATCCGTCAAGTCGTAACAATGACCTCAGACAGACAACACCGTTTCCAATTTGGTTTTTGCGAATATTTTTGTAGTAAGTGTTTTTTGTTTTTGTTTGAGGACATTGTTGTGACTGGACAAATAACTTAATGTATTATGTATATTACAAATATTACACTATGTGACAAAACATAATAATAATAATAATAATAATAATAATAATAAAGATGAATCAAACAACATTAGAGCAGAATTCCTTGAAATTAACTGAACTGAAAAACCACAGAATTCAAATGATGTTCAAAGTAACTCGCAAGCAAATGCCAGAAAGAGACCAGCTTCCAAAAATCCATATGACCAATAGTAATAGACATAATGTGCAAACATATAACGTTGCATTTCAAACATTGTTAACGGACATATCACTGGGAAACTTCACAGAAGTAAACAATGTCATATAGGCAACAGCTTTATCAGCTACTGCAATAGTTAATCAAAAGATAAAACAAAAGAAAAAAATGCCTGCTTAGAAGATCAAAAAACACACCGAAATGGCTATTTATGAGCCAAAATTATAGCGATAAATTGAGAAAATAAGATGTGAATTATCGATGCTAAATGAGATTACAAAGAATTAAAATGTTTCAAAACCGAAAATCTGGAGGATCAAGCGAAAATATAAGCTTAAAACAGTAAATCATAATTCATTAATCCAGTATGTGTTGAAACTTGACTAATGCATGGAATAATAATGCAACACAAAATGTACTTAGAACAAAATGTATTGAAACAAGAAAATGTACACAATATTTACATATAGCCTTTTGTATATTCCTGGTAAGACCGTTCCTGGAGAATGTGTTGACTGAGTCGCAGTCGGGCAGAGTCTCTGGTTGAATCTCTTGATTCCTGTATTTATCTATCCACCTACGAGGATAAAATCTCCGAGCCCGTAGGCTCGGCCAAAAATATGGCCTTTCTGAACCCGCCTAGACGGGTCCAAGGCCTGTCTACCACCCCGGACGAAACCCTGTCTCTCGGCAAAGCCTCGTCCGGCTCCCTCACTGCAAAATGCAGAGAGTTTGACTGAGAGTGAATCTCCTGATTCCTCCCTCTCTTCCCGGTACCAACCATGTTTATATGGTCGGTACTCCACTATGCAAATTAGGTGGGTCCTACCACAACAATATGCTTAAATAGAAACTGTAATTAAAGGATAAGAAAATAAATCGATATCAAAATCGTTCTAGGTTCTATCGACAAAATAAGATATTTCAAACGGACGTCAAGAAGCTTTACAGGGAAATTGCAGAAGAAGTTATAGAAATGAAAAAGCCTCCACCTATTAAAGAAATGCAAAAATTTTGGGAGAATAAATGGAGCAACCCAAACCGAAATAACTGGAGCAAATCAAACGAGAACAAAAAAGGATGAAGGATATACCTGTACAAGAATATAATTTTAAATTGTACATGACCAAAAACTATGTAAAGCAAACTATACGAAAATTCCAAAAATTTAAACAAGAATTTGCTTACTATCTAATAACTATCGGTTTTCGAAATTACCGGGAAACTATAGAAGATTGTATGATGATCTGTATCAAAGAACCTGAAAGAAATAAGCATCTTTATTCAGTAATAAAAGAATTCAACAAATTCAAAATAAACTATGGGTAAATATGGTCACTTTATTAGTCATATAACTCGGTGGAAACTTTATAATTAAGCACTTAAAATTAACGACCAACAAGAGAGTCCCACAAATAATAATAATAATGATAATGATAATAATAATATATGATACGATCATTTCACGTAGAAGCGCTCATTCTTAATAAAGGAATATATATATATATATATATATATATATATATATATATATAATAATACGTTTAGACTAATTTCATTAAAACATTTTAGATAAACAAATATTAAATATAAGACGAAATTATACTGCAATATATCTGGATGCTTTCATTATATGAAGCGTCGTAAAAAATGCGTAATATTTTTATTGTACTTCCTTCAATTAATTTGTATTTTCGGAACCAATCAAATAAACCAGTTCATAGCTTTTGAATGATGATCTGCGCTGTTGCAATGAAAGACATCTAAAATTACGATGAAAGAAACAAGAGATTGAATTTAATGGCAGTTAAAAAAAAAATTATTTCAAAATGAGAAAGCATATTATTAATAGTAATTGGACAAGCAACATTATTTTCATGAAGTCTGTTTTTCATAATTTTCTGGTTTTTTATTAAAATGCTTCATCCACTTTGTCCTCCAGTTTCATGAGAGGCTTGTTGATCCAGATAACCTTCATTGAATGTATGTAATCTACAAGGTTAGACATTTCTGATTCTGCTGACAATATCTATGAATATCGCGACTCAGGTATTGCTTGCCATTTTCCAATTAATCAAAGTATACACACAAAGTGGTTGACATCACAATTATTATGACACTGAATTTACGAACGGGTATTTTAATCAACGGTTCTATTCTCTCATGGGACAATCATGAATGCAGAAGTTTGAGCCTTTAAACATAATTTCTGCCCACGAGAATTTTTAACTGTTTAGGACCAATATTGCTCATCATTTTTCAAGACACCGCTACATTTTTCTTCAAAGTTTTCGGTGGATGTGAAAATATTCTAGGTTCGGGTTCATCATTAAATACCCCATATGTTTCAACTATATCTTACAGATTGCAGTTAGATGTTCATTGGATATAATATTTATCTTAAACATATTCTGCCCACGGTAATCGCAGAAAGCATCGTCAGAACGACATCTCTGTTAAATTAGACTTTCCTTAGTCTGGGAATAAAATATCATTTCCATATTTAGTTCCATATAAAAGTTTAGATTACACTAGCAGCATGACCCGGCGTTGCTCGTGCTTGATTCAAAAATCGTACGACTCATACAGCAATCGCTATCACTTGACTTGTAATATTTTTGCTCTTCCTTGCCTTTAAAGGAGTGCCCTTGGACGTGCTGATGTTGCTATATGCCTTACTTCTTGCCTATCTCCCACTGCGAAGTTTTTCTAAACTCTCTACTAAACATTAAATCTGTTACGAAAAAAAATTAAACAAAATGAACACAACACGATCAGCTTTAAAAAAGGACTCGTCAATGGAAAACCGATGAAAAAAAGAATGTTAACAACGAATACTTTTTCACACCCAACCCAGTTCTGCGGAATCAGAATCAACGTTGAGTTTAAGCAAGAATGAGCCAATTGGAGTAAAGTATGCAGATTTAAATTTTTCTTGTGACGAATGCAGCTATCGATGTTTTTGCATGCTAGCATGCTAGTTAACATTCGTGTCAGTCATCTGTTGGTTCTCACGCTGGCCAATAGAATCTTCCTGCTTATTCGTGGCTTTCACTGTGGCCAGTACAAAATGGCCGCACACTACATGAAAACTGCCGTAGAAGCATGAACAGATTATTTTCATTATCGATAGGAGTTGGAAAATGCAAAGTCGGCCATGGCCTTCCGGCTAACTTGGAGCAGGTGCATGTAAATTTTGGTGCAAATCCGTCGAAAATTGCGGCAGTGCATTCGTTACACACACATATCCTACCTTTTATAGATAGAGATATTACATAGCATTTCAGCACACGTTTCGTTCTTTCGAAAATATCCAACGAATAAAGTAAAAATGTTTGTTTTTTGTTAATTTTTATTTTATTTTTGTTTTGGTTTCGCAAAAGGTTTTCTAGTCACTAATTTTTAATTTTTCAGTAGATCGATTGTGAAATTAACAATAAAACAAGGTGACAAACGAGTACATATTAAAAAAGAGGATACTTTTTTTATTTTATGTGTCATATCCCGCCAGGACTTTATTGAACATGGCTTTCCACAACTTCCTTTTATTTGTGGCTCTTAGTAAGATTTCTCTTTTTACTATCTCTCCTAATCGCTGTTCTGCTAAACCATTGATAAAAGATCGTTATGTAGCTTATTCGCTACTTTTTCTGTCCCTCTTTCTTTCAATATGTCGTGAGAGTGTCAGATTTTCAAATCCTTATTTTTACATTATATCCCCTGTCAATTTCAACTGTATCTTTTTTGATCAAATCCTTATTTTTACATTATATCCTGCTATATGACTGCAAATAAGCCGCTTGTATTTGAAGTTTTAATTAGAGATGGACTCTTCAAGATAAATGTGTCAATCTGAAATTGACAAGCAACAAATGAAAAAATTATTAAGAAAATACAAACAAACATGTCAAAGTGTCAGGATATACCACAGATAATGGGTGACAGTGTTTCCTCAAAAAAAGACTATCTAAAAAGTTGCCACTGCCAGGATACGTTTTACCAGGATTAGATTATAGAAGCTCGCCGTTTGGGGTAACTGAGTCTACCACATTCCCCACATTCACTTAACCTCTTGCTCATTGATTATCACTTTTTAAAGAAATTTTGACAATTTCTTAACCAAAAGACAATAAGTTGCAAAAGATGGTGTATTCAAAGATTACTGGCCTTCAAATCTTTACAGTTTTGTCATAAAAGCATGGATAAATTTTATAAATCGATGATAAAAGTGTATAGATCTTCAGGAATATTATATTGACTGTTTAGATACAATTCTCCAGGAATAAAAGTTGATTCTAATATCAACATTATATTTCGAACAACAAATAACAGTATTTACATTAATATTGTAATCTTTGTCGCCATAATACGTTTCGGCCGTTGGCTCGGCCTTCTTCAGGTGGTTGAATTTCGAAACCTTTGTTTGAGGACTGTTCTATTCCACGTGCCATGTTTTGATGGATGTCAGTTATCAGTTACTAATTTTCCCTCAGGACACATGGCACAGTGGATAGAGGCGTTGGTTAGATCCAGTGACAGACCCAAAGAAGGTGAGTTCAATTCCTGGTTAAGGCAGTGGAGAACTTTCAGAGGGAGGAGATAACTGATAACTGACATCCATCAAACATGGCACGTGGAATTAGAAACAATCGAAATAAAGGGTTCAGTTCAAAATTCCAACCACCTGAAGAAGGCTGGAGCGTACAACGGCCGAAAGATGACAAATATGGCGACAAAGATGAGGACAATAGTCCGACTAATGTAAATCCTGTACATAATACCTCATCTCAGAAATATAGACAAACAAAATATTAGTGTCCTCAAATTTGTAAATTCAAATCTAATTGATATTATTTGCTATCCATTCATATAACCTGTTGATAATTTCACATAAACTACCCAATGTTGGAAAGAAAACAATTATAAACGAATTTGTTGGTTGGTTTTGTTCAGCGACATATCAACACCTATATGGGTTATTTAATGCTGGAATTTGAATACGTTGAACACAATTTTATGTCTTCAATAAATATATTTTGAAAACAACTGTATGCCACTAGCTGCAGATAAAATTTATTGTTGGTCATTTTTCTATAAAATCTATTGTTAGTGATTTTACTATAAGATGAATTGCTGGTGATTTTGCTTTAAGGTATATTGTTTATAATTTTACTATAAATATTTATTTTTAATAACTTTTAATATAAATATGTTATTTTATACTCCCTTTGTTTTTGTTCGGGCTTCACTATTGGCTAATAGTTGAGAATATAACAGGTGCTTCCACCCCGGGTCACGGCAGACCTTGAAACAACAACAATTAAAAGGGAATTCAACGCTTTTCAGAATTTCCAATCTCCCGATAACAGGCCTTGCTGCCGGATGTAGTTTATTGTCACACCCATTATGGGAGGACTTAGATAACTTTATTTAGCATGAAGTCAAGACTCTCATTTATATTATCAACACGGACAAAAGAGTTCCATTTTCCTCCTAATACAATTGTCAAATTTGGTTGATGAAATACCGTCGTGATTTCTATTATCAGTGCCAGATTCAATACAATAAGCAAATCCTATATTCTCTCATTCGCAATCATCATACGTTTGTCACAATAAATAATGATATATTGTAAACGAATGTTCTTTTTATAACGAGGATGGTATATTACTAGAAGTATTGTATACTGAGGCAGCAAACATTCTTTTATAAGTGAAAGCAGATATGAGACTCTCCAAAACGTAATGACTATAACAGAGTCTTACATGGTACAAGTTTAAATCAATCAGGTAAACAAATCACAAATCGATACAATCGAAAAACTGAATAAAATAATATTAAGATTTACCATGTCATTCACAGTCAATGACATATATTTACAGAATGTATTATATCTTTTGGATGTCCATGAATATCATTTGGTGACAGTATGTTAAATGCAAAAAAAAAAAGATGCAAATTTTATCATCCGCGTCTACGAATTTTAGTCGTTTTCAACATTATTTTAAATCTAGTTCAGCTAAGGAAAATAGAGCTTATATGTAGGTACCAGCAAATATTCGCTACACAATGAGTATACATTATAAAAAAATACTACACAAATAATAAAAAAAAAAAAAAGTTTTATTGTCAATAAATTTGTTATTAACAGGAAAAACAAAAGGATTTCTTAATATTACATTTTTGGATACTTTTTAGTACCTTCAAAATTTGACTGAAAAATGTTGTTTTTCTTACATCAGCGGGTGACCATAAATTATTACAGGAAACTTTAAAGTCTTTTTGTGGTGAATAATACATTGATTTGAAAGTTTGGTAGAAATCAGATAATTGTCACATTTTAATGAAATTTTGAGGAAATAGAAACAAATAAAGGAAATTATTTTTAAATACATCCTTAGAAAATCTTTTAAAATTCTATATTAATTTGTAGCGGTTAGTCGAGATTGTTATTAAGTAAAACTAATCATAAATTGAATCGCTTACCATCAATTCAGCGACTACTAGTATCTTAAAATAATATTCTTTTTTCTTTTGCATGTATAAACATGATGATGTTTGTAGGTACGGACATCTATACAGGACATTATCTGAAAATAAGAGTGGTAGCTATAATAAATTTAAAATTTATAGTCAATTTTGTAGCATTTATTCACAAGTGTGTTCATAACTTAGACTATATAACCAACGAATCTAAAATTCAATAAATTATTACATTACTTGAAATATTTTACTAAATTTTATAGATTACTTTGTAGCTTAAAATATATATAAAAAAAAAGCTTCCGTTATAGTCACCAAATATTTTTCAGTTATTCCCAAATATAAGTCTGTCGAGCTATTTTTACACCTCATAAAAACACCGATCTCCGTGTTAAAAATGATTCTCAGTGATATTTTAAAATAAAGAATGTTTATTTCAAAAAGATTAATAAATCTATAAATCAGATAATATATAATTATATAAACAAGTCAGACGTTAGCTTTTCTATTTACGAGATAATTACGTCTATGTTTATTTTTTAAATCTTATGAAATAAAATGATATTGAGATGTAAATAATCCTTTCGGTAAAGGAACCTTTAATTCTATTATCAAATCCATTATAATTTAGTCAAAACAAATCAATATTTATTTCATTTCAATATTTTATTATTGACTTTTGATTTATAAAAATTGTTTTTTTATGAATTGTTGGCATTTAAAAAATAATCGCTCTAATTTATTAACTGTTACTTCTCGTCTTTTTACGTAAGGCACATTTACCAATGATTTGATTATTTTGATGTTATATACTCAACATTACATTGTCACACAATTACTGATTCTCTTTCATTGTCAGTATTGTGAAAATATGTGTATTACGTATATGATTAATATGTCAGTGGGTTAAGTTTGATTAGGATATTTACGTTTATGCCTTACGATTTAAGTGATTGGGTTTTATGGCTTATCATTTTTTCTAAGGTTAGAAAAATTCGAAAATGATCGTAGATTTGATTATTTTGCGAGGATACTCCAGAGACTTCTTGGGTTGTGAAGATTCTTGTTGATACCATACCTCAGGAACAGAACGTCCGTTGACTATGTGCGATGCAATAATAATAATAATAATAATAATAATAATAAAGAAGAAGAAGAAGAAGAAGATAGCTATAATGTCTAGGACAAAACTATCATGGATATGGCTGGGATGAGTTCATCTGAAACGGGCTTGATAATTACAGAACAAAGTAATCGCCTGTTACCAGTACATTAAACAACCATACAGACGAAACTTCAACCATTTTGGGAATGTGACTCATCAGTGGTCGCAAAATTCCAGTCCAAAAAGTATATGAGACGCTATGATGAGTTATGCCTTAATATATCTTGGTTATTGTGCAAAATGTATGGATACCAAGTTCAAAAAAAAAAGGAGATAAAAGTGGTAAGTGTATGTATGTTATAAAACAATTGTAGATGTAAAACTCACAATATTTGGGGATATGATTTTCAAACTGACAGAGGGTTACACGATCGCTGTCCGGATATGATTATGCTGGATAAAAGACACAACAGCTGCCATATTATTGATGTTGCCATACCGAATGAGACAGATATATCAAACAAGGTAATTGACAAAATTACAACCTAATCTGATTTTAATATTAAGAGGCAATATTGTTTAGAATGCGGGAAAATAATGTCAGTACAGTTCCAGTGATGATTGGCGCCTTAGGATCGAATGTTTTGTTTGCCTGAGGTCCTTTTTTATGATTTGACAGATAATATAACCATTGTAGTCATAAAATTACACAGTGCGATAAAATGTAAAACAATAATTTTACTAACAACAACAACAACAACAACAATAACAATACTACTACTACTACTACTACTACTACTAATAATAATAATAATAATAAAACGTTTGAAAGGTCAGATTGCCAGTTCATCTAAAATATTATCTATGTTCTGTTGTTAACAGAGGCAATGTATGGATTTTTTCATATTAAAGACACCAAAATAAAACGAATCTCTTTTAATCGTTTGGGAGAACTTTTTTTTTAAATTTCTCTCAGTAGAATGAAGCATTGCGCCTTCTCTCAGATACGTTTTCTACTTATATGAAGCGGGAATATTATAACGAATCAGTTGTTAGGTCTGCTGCTAAGAAAGTTGTTCCCTGTTACGTGCTGGACAGTTTTACTCGCCATAAACTATCTTGCATGTTTATATGTTTACTATTCATTCTGGATTTTATAGTGCTGACATATCTGGTTTAGTGCTCCTGCTACATATTTGGAGACACTCGATAAAATCCATAGAAAAATCTGGAATGTTATTTGTTCTGACATGACATCTCGTCTTCAGTCTTTTTCCTCTCGCTGTAATGTAACTTCCCTGACGTTTTTCTAGAAAAATTTCATGATAATTGTTCTGGTGAAATTTCCTCTATTGTAGCTATTTTTATAAATTTTATGGTGATACTAGATTAGTTTCAAGGTCACATTATTTTGCAGTTGAAATAGCTAGATGCAACCATTAGCTCAATACTAAGGGTTTATTCTTTCGAAAACCTCGCTTGTGGAACTCTCATCTGGTTTCTTGTTTCCCAGTCAACGTTAAACTTCCAGAATTTAAATGCAACATCATTCGTTATTCACTGTCTTCTTAATATTGTTCTTTTATTTTTTTTCTCTTCTTAATAACCATTTTCTCATATTCTCTAACTCTCACTAACTCCCTGCGTCATAGTGGCTTTATTGCCTTGCTTTAGGTGAAATGATTAAAAATATTAATAATATGGCTTCAGTAAATATTCTTATAGAATCTGCCTAGAAAAAAGTGAGAGTAGGAGCTAAAATTAAAGCATTATATAGTAAAATACTGGTTGATTTTTACTATATTTTCTTTAAGAGAATGCAAATTATATGATATAATATACGGTAAATAAGTCTTCCAGAATGACATCATCTCGAGTGTAAGGATGTCCGCATGACAATAATATTCGTCCCAACACAGCTAATTAAATCTTCACATACAAAGTAAGGTTCTTCTCCTTTCAGAAGCCAACAGAGAAATTGATGAAATTAATTCTATTTCCTAAGAAAAGCTCTCAGGTTATGCCTAGGGAAATTAATATTTTAACAAGTAGAAATTACATGTTACAAAATATTGTATAATACATATAATTATGGCTCATACACACACACACAAACACACACACACACACTTATATATATATATATATATATATATATGTATAAATGCATCTATGTATATACGTGTACATATTCTCAAATTGAATGTATCTGTACAAGAGACAAAACGAATAAATAACAGAAGAGAAAAGCTATATTTAGCAGATCCGACGCATTTCGTCCACTGATGAACTTATTCAAATCCGTCGCCTAAGTATAGTTTTTGTGTGAGTGTGCGTGTGTGTGTGTGTTTGTGTGTATGCGTGTGTGTGTTAAAATATATGTTTATTATTATAGCATTCGTCCAGGTTTTGAATATAGCCGCCACATCTGGTCACGTGCTTTCTATATACTTGATAAAATACAAAGATGATTCGGCAATATCA
>CAHIKZ030004213.1:1940000-1950000 GCA_903632075.3 Acanthosepion pharaonis
TCTGTCCTGCAATAACAAGTTGCCTCACACGTATCACGTCAGATTTCCTTTTCAATCTTTTTCCCCTGCACTTTGGACTGTCATAGCTGAAACTCCTCTCTCATGTGTCAAACATCTTATGGATTGAGTCAGATATTTTCTAATTAATCTCTTTCTCTCTAAATTGTAACGATGATCCCTCTTCCTGTTGTACATTCCTGATCCATTTTTTCCTCTTTACCATTCCCTCTTTTTTAAAATTATTTACCTTTCTCTTGAGCGTTCATGAATGGAATTCGAAGATGGAAGACAGAGTATGAATTTTCGTACTATTACTGAAGGCATGAATGACTTCTTTCCTCTCATCATTGCTCAGCTGAGTAGGCTGTGGTGCGGACACAAAACGATTTTTCTGTCCTCTTTTTAGCTAAATAATTTAAAGAGATTTTCAGTGATTTTTACGACAAATGGTGTTAAAATGGCTAAACATCTCATGTGAAAACCTGGAAAAAAGAATATCAATCAGTTCAGTTTTTTTTCAGATATTAAATATTTTGTAGAATGGATAATTATGCGGTTACACGTTTTGGCCAATTTTGCTGTTACATCTGGTATAGGTCGTGGATCATAAAATGTATTAATAATAATTTTAGTATAGGAACGTATTTCTATATTTTTTGTATTCCAACGGTTGTCATTTTGCTATAAAAATGTATTGTAGGTAATTTTATTATAAAAATGTACTGTTGATTTTTACTCATAGCTGGAAACATAAGAGGTGCTACCAATCTGGTTGAGGGAGGATCTGCAACAACAGTTAAGATGGGGTTTTACGTTGCTCACAACTCTCACTCTCCCGATCAGAAGCCTTGTTGCTGGATGTAGTTTATCGTCATTCCCAGAACGAAAGAAAGGATTAAATAAGAAAGAAGGAAATCATTAAAGAAGAAAACAAAAATGAAGAATAATTTCGACTTCAGAACATTACTTTCATGAAAATTGTTTTAATAGAAATATATTATAAATTTCCAGTGACAATGAACCTTACTGTCTGGTGAATGAAAACAGAACGGTTCCTGTAAGGAAAAGTCTAATCTTAGCCTTCCCATTACAATTATGGATTGTTTAATTTGGGATTCGGTGTGAATAGATAAAAATGTGGATAGTTGAAGCGATATTAATGTGGTTTAGTTTATAGCTTCCTGTGGATATTTGCACCGAATTACCTCTTCAGAACAAATGTGATTAATACCATTATGTTAACTATACACAAAGTTTAGGCATTGACAAAGCTTTCGCCACAATCCCAGATCCATGGAACATACAGTAAGAATGAACCTTAATTGAGGATATCTGTTGAGATGGAATCAATATTGCATTTAATGGGTATTATATTGTTTTGGTCAACTTATTAAATAATCCTGGGAGAACAAAAAAAATGTTTATTGGGCTCGACGAAGGGATGTATTGTAAGAATGTATATCTGGATAGTTGCATTGTGGCAATAATATATATCACCACAATTGTGTGAAAAACAATGAAATGGGACATTAAAATCAGGGAGCGAACTGGTGTAGAAAAAATGCCTTCCAAAAAGCTAATATATTAAGAAACAGAAATATTTCATTAAAGAACATTTATGTAATATTTGCCCTCCTATAAAGAACTCTGTTCTGGACAATATTTCAGATGGAGAAAAGCTTGTGGGAAAAGAAATCTGGTTCTACAGAATTATGCTGAGAATACCATGGAGTACCATAGAAAAATATGGAAACAAGCATCAAGTAGCATCAGAAAGGTACAATTGAAAATATTTAAGGTTCGTAATGAGGAAAGAGGGTTAAAAAAAAGTGTTACTCACAGGTCATATTGAAGGCGAATGGACAGCAAGGCATCGCGTTTCTTCCCGAACAAGCTTATGTAAACTGTTTACAGAACAAGGATTAAGAGATATAGCAAAAAAGGTAAATGTTATTAAGGACTGCAAAGCCGAGGAAGAAGAAAATAAATAACAACGCTGAGGTTGTGTTTAAGAGCTAAACACTGAAATATGTTTAGACGTTAATGCATGTGTGGACAGAGTCAATTGCAAACAGATTTTTCACGGCGAAATACACATCTACTCATCTTGTTCAATTTGGACAGTTTTTGAGGAATCATGCTCTAGGACTTCGGGAATTCGTAAGGTCATTTTCGAAAATGGCTGCGCATTAAGCCAGGTCAGAATTATTCCTACACCCATACACCAGGTTTGGTACGGTCAAGGCCGGTACAATATAACGTCAAAATATAATGGAAATAGTGGAAGACAAGAAGAAGATAACAGAAAAGATCAGAGAAAAGATATTTCCAGAATTGAAACACATATTATGCTATACTATTTACATTATTCGGACTATTGTCCTCATCTTTTTTCGCCATATTTATCACATAGTTTCAGCCGTTATACGCTCCGGCCTTCTTCAGGTGGTTGGAACATCGAACTGAACCCTTTATTTCGCTCACTGGGGTAGACTGTTCTAGTTCCACGTGTCATGTTTTAATGGATCCCAATTATCAGTTATCTCCTCTTAATTCCCCTCTACCTTAACCGTGTATCGAACTCACACTCTTTGGGTCCTGTCACTGGATATAACTAACGCCTTTATCCACTGTGCCATGTGTCCTTGATGAGATAACTGATAACTGACATCCATTAAACATGGCACGTGGAACTAGAACAGTCTACCCCAGTGAGCAAAATATATACAGAGTGCAATGGATAAATTGATGCCTAAATTACGCAAAAATGAAAATAAAACTGACATCTCGTTTTAACAGGTATGTTTAGTAAAATTACAACCACAGCCTCCAAACGACTTCGGAATCTCCTTCATCACTTCTTGACAATATCCATGTTTAAATAGCTGAAAGCTGCCATAATCCTTGTTTTCAATTCATCCTTGTATTTTTCTTGATCTCTGGCACAACTGCGGCCAATACATAATAATCAAGCGGGTTGTAGTCTCGTGTGTTAGGTAGCCAGAAAATTATATGACAGCTATGAGAGGCTTCTCCTCTTGTGTAGCATAGTACAGAGTCCTGATGCCAGACCTCGTCACGGCACTTGATGTAGGCATCCGTGATGAGTCTCAATTTCTGTGGAAGATAAATGGTGGCACCATAATTAGTTATCACACCAGACACGTTCATAATCACTATTAGACACACCCAACACTTTCCGAATCATCTGCACTGTCTCAAGATTGATACCCAAACATTCTGAAATGTTCGTATTAGAGCTGCGCGCAATTAACAATGAAAAATATCGACAATTTACCCATCGCACCCTGTATATATGCTTGCTGAATAACTCATCGCCCATCAGGGATGTTTTCAAAGGACGCTTATCTCAGCGATATACTAGGCTGATGTTGAAATATCTACTGGAAGTATGGTAAGGTTTAGTCAGTCAGCTAACATAACAAAAATCTTAAAAAATTTTCAATTGGAAAATATGACAAATCAACATCTAGTGAGTAACAAATGATTTCAGAGTGACTTTCATTAAGAACAATACAAAATGCAATTCGTGAAACGACTTACTATTAATTCCATTGGCCATATAGGATGCACTATATATTGAACTGTCCTAAACGATAAAATACACATGGTGTTGGAAATGCTATTCAAAAATCATTATATGTATATACACAATATATTACATAATTCAGAAAAGCAGATATCTTCTCCTGATAAGGTATTTGTGTCTGTAAAAGCCGAGAGATATCAGATTAGGTTCCAACTAAAAAGTGTTGTTTCCAAAAAAAAAAAAACTAGAGAGATTCTACACAGGAATAACTAAGATTTGTTAACTAGAAAAAAAAGGTACATTAATAGGTATTTTAAAGTTACCTCTAATATTTTCTAACGCCACTGCTCTGTTGATCATAATATGACGTCACCTTATGAACATGATACCTCACAGACTAATAATAAACTTTGCTTATAGAAGGAGAAAAGTGAAAGCGAGAATACTGAACAATTAATAAAGACAAGGAATTTAGTTAATTCTCCGATGAACAATATATCCGGAAAATTGGAAAGTAAATTAATGACCAAGCATTCTTGACTATATGTTGAAATGTGCAGAAAAGCGAAAAAAAACATACAAAACCCCCCCAAAAAAAATCGAAAGCAAACCAGAAGAAATGCTCTCAAAAAATAAATAAATAAATAAAAAAAATAAAAAAATAAAAACACTTTCAGTCACAATTCAACCCTGACAACACTAAAGATGCACGCGAAAATTTACCATATATACGTATATATCGAACTATTACAAATGCTGTCTCCAAACCTACTACGAACCTACAGATTAGGAAGTTCAGAAAGCTATAAAAAAAAACTCATGAATAATAAAGATTCACTTGACATAGATGATGACATTTTGAAAATAGCTTACATTCTCACCTAATTCAATAACACGTTTCTGGATTTCATGAAGGCATTTGGGAATGAGTAACGACTTGCAAAACAGTGGTGTTTATTGCATATTAATACATTATATAAGCAAAATGTAGACCTCAAGACGTACACACATACAGGCGTATCTCCATTGGCTCCATTACAGTGAACGTAGTAATACCAAGGTTCTCGTCGTTTTATGAAAGTCAAAACCTCACACCCTGTTTGGTTTACGTCCTGGTGTAGGATTTAATGATGGCATATATGCTATCAAACAAATGTCTGTGATTACTTATTTCTCTAATAGAAAAGTTGTATATGTGCTATGCAGACCGCCAGGCAGCATATGGCCGCGTAAATAAAAAGCCCCCTCTTCTTATCAATCAGGAACCATTTACCAAAATTCCATCTACAAAATGCATCGATCTTTACGGAAACAATCGCCTGCATATATACAAGCGGCGGTGTGAAGAGATCGACACTGCATAGAGCATTGCAAACGAATCGGCAATGTAGTTTCGGTCCGGAGGCAATATACCGATGATGTAGAGGGCATTGCTGAAGACATTCTTCTTTATGTCCCCTGACACCTTAGGACGTAGGCGATCCTCGAACTCCACAACTTCCTTTCCATTGTAGCTCTTAATAAACTTTTTCTTTCTGTTATTTCTCCTAAGTCCTGTTCCGCTACACATTTAATCGTATTCATTAAGTATGTTATGCGTTTTCTGTTCCTTCTTGCCCTGTCCTGTGAGTATCAACATTTCCAAGCCCTCTTTTCTCATTATATGACTCAAAACCTTAGATGTCTTTTCCTAATGTTAACTTTCCATTTTCTCCAAAACTCCTTCGTTGCTCACAAGTTTGGTCCGCTTTATTCTCAGCAGAACCACATTGAGATAAGAATAAATACTCCAAGAACCCAATTCCAATAGAACTCAGGATTATCCTTTGATAATGATAAACTGTGACCATGAATTTGAATGAGATCATTGATGTTATGTATCCTGATTCCCTTCTAAATATTTAGGATATGACATTAAATAAATAATAAACCCTTCAAATATCTCGATGTATGGATCAGTTATAATAAACAGAGTATAGGAGATAAAGAAACTGGTCATAGAATAAGATGTGCAAGAGGTAGTTCGCAAATTGCTATAAGACCAAAACATTAAAGGAAAAGCTTGTGTTATGTTCCTAATTGTTCTGGTTACCTCGAGAATTTCGTATGTACAGTGGTGGAAATAAGTATGGCACCCCACGAAATTGTTAATAATTTTCTTATTACTGCACAAATTCCTCTGAAATTTAATGTGTCGTACCTTGATCCGATGGATATTAGTATACATATTCGATTTTATAACAACTTTCAACCCAAAAAAATTATTAAGTAAGTTATTAAGAAAAAAATGTTTTCGAGGGTGGAAATAATTATAAGACACTTTTGAAAACTTGTATTTAACAGCAAAATTTTACAAAATTTAATATTTACATTTATTCCCTTTCAATTGTAATAATTCAATACAATTGTTTTGCATTAAATCAATAAGTTTCCTGAGTGTTTCAGATGAAATTTCATTCCAATTCTGTTTAATGCAAGATTTTAAAGTTTCTCTATCTTCAAATTGACTTTTATTTTTGTATAGTCTTCTTGGTAAAATTCCCCACAAATGTTCTATTTGGTTTAAATCTGTAGATTTAGTGGGCCAGTCCACTACTTCAATATTTTTTTGTTTTAAACCAGTCTTTAGAAGTGTGTACGGCGGCGTTGTCCTGTTGAAATGGTATTATTGGTGTCTAGACGATTCATAAATGGGACACGACTTTTGCCCAATACATTGATATATCCAGCAGCGTTTTGTTTCCATTCCATCACTACTAAAACAGCCTTTCCAGACGTAGAAAAAGCTCCTTAAACCATAACAAGACCTCCTCCAAATGGTCTTTTTGAAAACAGCTGCTTCTCCTTTCTTAAATTATGCCAATAACACTGGTAGCCGTCGGATCCATCCAAATTAAACTTTTTATCATCAGAAAACACGACTGTTTCCCATTTCTCCTTTGTCCATATTACTTTTTTTTCTGTCCATTCTATGCCCATCTTTTGTGTTTAGCAGTTAAAGCAGAGGCTGTCTTCCTGTTTCAATACACGAGATTTGGCGATTCATGGAGAAGTTGACGAACTGTTCTTGGAGTGATGGGGAAATTCTGAGATTTTTGCAAATCTCTTCAGCTTGATTTTCCTTTAGAAGTTTCTCGAAAATTCGACGTCTGGCTGCATTTGTAAGTTTAGGTGGACGACCTCGATGTTTTCAGGCGCCATACGATTTAGGATCCATTAAATAATTCCTTACAACTGTTCGGGATCTCGAAAGTACTTTTGCAATGAAACATATAATTTCCTTCCAGTTTATAGACAGAAATTTGCCCTTTTTAATTTTCATCAAGGTAGGGAGTTCCTAGGCATTTTGCAGTAACTGTATTCGATTATGAAATGTTTAAATAGTACTCACGTGGCTTAAAATCCTGATAAGTGTCTTTTTATAATATGCACAAGCACTTATTATTCCTTTGGCATTCTGAAGTAGACCAGATATGCAAATTTTCAAAACAGTTATATAATCATTTCCACCCTCGAAAACGAAGTTTTGTCAATAACATTTTTTGCAATAAAATCGAATATGTACAATCGGATCTTGGTACCACACACAGAGGAATTTGTACAGTAATAAGAAAATTATTAACAATTTCATGGGATGTCTTATATTTATTTCCACCACTGCATGTTATGGATGACGCTAAAATATTTCAGAAATATTTTTGTATTATTTCGAACTATGGTTTTCATCTTTGTTGAAACTGTTCATGTTATAGAGCAGAAACGAACAGTAATTGATATCACGGGAGCAGAATATCCCTATAAGCAACACATATACCATGTCATCCAATCAATGGAAACATGATGATGGGGTAATTAATCCAAAAATTGTGTCTATAATGACATCATTGTCAACAAAGAAGAGAAACATAGATCGATATAATAGGGGAATATTAAAAATTACTCGTCTCAGAAATAAAATACTAAATTATGAAAGGAAGGAGGCACACTCCATTATAATCAAATATCAAAATAATCTGAAACTGATTTTAAAAAATCTCCAAAAACACCGTTAGCCTTCTTTGGGTCGGTGGCGTAGTGTATATAGTTGATTTGGGCACCTCGGCGTGGTGTAATGGTTAGCAAGCTGGTCTTGCTAAAACTGTTACAACTGAATAGGGAGTTCGATACTCACTGGGTGCCACATACTTTCGGCCATGTGCCACATCTAAGCCTCGCTTAGAAAATTAATATTAGTTCGTAAATTACTATAAGTAATTTATGCACATTACTTATCCTCTCTCAGTTGCGTCTCTGTCCTTGGACAGAGTGCGCTTAGGGGCTTCTATGTCAAAAGACAGAGGGCCAACTGAGGAAAATTATACTGAGAGGTGCCTAGACCTGGGAAACAGATGCCCGAGGCCGCGCCTTCTCGTTGCACTAGAGAGAAGGATCGGTACACGCACTGAGGCCAGCTCAACCGACAGTTGCTCGGGCTCGGGGAATTTTTGTTCCTTGCCCGGGTGCACGCGCTTCGGCTCCGCACGTTAAACCGACCTTGTGTCACAACCTGACCTCGTGGTGGGGTCAAGTAAATGCCGTGTATATAGTTGATTATCATGAGTTCAAACCTTGGATCTGATAGTTGGTTATACACGTGTCACTATCATCTTCTGAAAGTTGATTATGCATGTGTTACTTTCATTTTGTGGTTATAAATTCAGTCTTGTATCTGTCAGTGACGCACCAATTCAGCAGGAACGAAGAATATTATATATCACAAGGACAGAATATCACAATAATTAAACAGATATCCCATATCAGGCAATCAAGGGACACCTGATGATGACTAGGGGGGTATTTATTCGAAACGCTGTGTTTATGATTACATCAATATCGACAAAGGTAAGATGAGGAGGATAATTTCAAATAATGCAAGATTATACAAAATTAATCATCTCAGTATAGAAATACTAGATCACATAAATATCTAAACCTTCAGCTGTATACAAACTTTTCTTCAGAACAATAATTATAAACGGATTCGAACAATTGCAATCATATCTTTCTCTGAAATGTTTGGACTGGAGCTACAGAAATACAAAGGAATAACTCTAAATAAAATAAAGAAACCTTACTCCTTGTGGTCTTTCAACAACAACAAAAATGGACATCACATGTAATATAAAGTGAAGATTAGGACATAATCAAAATACTGACATTTTTCCCTACTTTAAACAAAAGAGTAGGATGATAAACACCATCAATAATGGTAAGTAGGATAATACTTCTTAGAACTGTTAAAAACATTTTCCTGAAAAGTTAATGTAATAGTAACATTATATAAATTTCAACCACAAGTAGAACTGGCAGTTAGGTCAATGTATATTGATATTTTCTTATATATATATATATATATATATGTGTGTGTGTGTTTGTCTGTGTCTGTGTCTGTGTCTCTGTGTGTGTGTGTAACGTGAAATAATATAAGAAATTCATTATTAAAGAGAGAGCCATAAAAGAACAGATTTAAAGAGGACATAAGTTGACGATTGCTTTTGCATTTTCAGTGTTCGAAGATCAAATTTGACTGGAATGCAAGAAACTCGAAATTACACAAGAGTGAATTGCGATATAAAAAACTGTTTGCATAGAATTTATGTTTCCATCTGGCAATTTCAATTCCAAATTTAGTACCGCGCTTAAATTCATAAGGCCGAGCTGATGAAGAAGAAATCTCATCATAATACTTCTCATCATTCAAACTTTGGTAGTCGTTTATTTAATATGTCATGTCATGGTATTTTTTTTTTTAAATTTGATTTTGTGAATAGGCTAGTAACGTTTACATTGTTGCAGATTTTGCTTTGTAAATTTCTCGCGCCCTAGTTGTGTTGAAAATGCTGTGGCTGTTATCAGATGCAGGTCAGAAAATGGGTTTCTTTGAAAAACTAAAACGTTCAAACATAAACGTCATCATCAAAAGAAACATTTCTTTATAAATATATATATGTGTGTATGTGTGTGTGTGTGTGTTAGCTGGCCACTCTAGAATACCTGTCTACTAGTGCGGCTAGCTAATCCCTACTGCAGGCGTCTACTTTGTGGTTTATACTGCAACTATGCTGATCCGACCTTAGTTAAAGTTTTTGAGAAAGAGCGTGTTTCTAGCGTGACCAGCAATTTGATCAAGGGCAGCACGCTAGACCCCTCGGCCACTATGACTTGCACAGCTATCGACAGCTCCCAAGGGTTCCATCTACCCAATTTCACAGACAAGGCGTGTGTCAACCCGTGGTATGGTTGTCAAGCACTTCGACCCAGGAGCAGAAGTCTTCTTCCTGAAAAATCGACCATGGTCAGATTCTGAACGTTTTAACCATTCGACTTTTTTGTCAAAAATTCTTCCAGGTAATATTTTTCCATTCTTGTAGTGATATCTCCTTCATTCTTTCTTCTTGTTTGAGCCAATAT